>PVJI01003131.1:0-129892 GCA_004026765.1 Micronycteris hirsuta
ATGGCTCTACGCACATGCACTGCACCGTCTCCAGATCCTTTGTCACTGTTCTGGTTGGTTTCCACTGTTTGCAATTTTTGGTTGTGCCTCTTTAAAGAAGGAGGAAAGGGGAAGAAAACTAGTGCCTATGGATGCCTAATTAAAACTAGTTGTGTCACTTTGTTTAATTTGACAATTCTGTAAGACTAGCACTATTATTACTGTCTACTGAGTATTAGGAGCAAAGCTAGGAATTGAACCCAGAACAATTTGCTTTCTAATTCCTTATCCTGTTAACTTGAACACTACTATTTCTTTATCCAGAGGGTTAGATCCCTAAGAGCATAATCCTTTTCATAGATCCCCCATGAACTTGCATTAATTGAAAGTATCTCTGGCCCTGTAAAGGTATCAACAGGAAATTTAATGAATGCTGTCAGTGTTGATGGTGTTTGAGGTCTGGGCTCCTCACCTAACTACTGCATCGTCATCTCCACCCAGTGGCCAGTCCCCCTTCAATACCTTGGGTTCTCCCCATGTCCAGTTTTGCCAAGAGTCATTAAACCACAGCCCACAGAACTGTCATGACTTGAGACCTCACCTACTCCGATGCCCTGTGTTTGTAAAGAAGAACCTCAGCCCAGAAAGGGCAAGTGCCTGGCCCAAGGCCACGCAACGATTTGGTGACGGAGCTGGAAGTAGAGCCCTCATTTATTTGGTGGCCTGGGAAAACATATTCTGTTCATTTTGCCAGGAAGCCTCCAGCTAGACCTGCTAAATATTTTGGCCAGTTGGTTTCAAGGATTTTCTTTCTCACTCTTTTCACTGACTGAACTCCTGAAACAGATTGCACCAAACAACTGAGCAGTAGGGAGGCAAAGTAAACAGAATGGGTCCTTGGTGCCCTGGCGTGTCTGTTGTCTGCAGCGACTCATCACAGTCTGTGAGGCTGACAGACACAGCCGCTCCTTCACGGGGTCTCAGACTCCCCCTGGTGTGTGAAGAGCCCGCAGTTGCAATGCCAGGACAGGCGGGCCTGCGGGGCCCATCCTGGGGAACCCCTGAGTTATCCTCGGCTGTGCATGCATGTGTGGGGAAAGTGTTGGGCTAAGGCATCCCTGTGATGAGAGCGCACATTTAAAATCCACATCAGTAAGTCTTCCCTGGCCCTAATCGTTCCTTTGGATTTTGGGCATCCTGGCAGGAACTCTGTGAAGGGACCCAAGTAGAAGGGGTTCAAGAAGCTGTCCCTTTATAGAAGCTGAATTCCAGTCCGTGCTCTAGCACACACTTCATGTCTTTGAACTTTACATCATAAATGGTAACCTCACAGATGTCTCTTCAACTCTCTGAGGGTTAGCTGTCCCAACTGTGAGATTAGATGGCTAGTATCTTTTTTGTAGGGTCGTTTAAAGAATCAGAAACCAGGGGTTGCTCTGAGTGGAATATGTTTTAGAGAAATATTTTGTTTGTGCAGCAATCTGCTTAATTTCATTTTAATGCCTTTGGGGGTTTGTTCACCTTAAAGTTTATTTCCTGTTTTCAACATATGCCATATATAACAGGCCTTCCTTTTGCATTGCAGTGCCCTTGTGCGAATTAGAAAAAAGTAACCCTTTTGGCCGGTTCCAGTTTCAGGTACTACTTGACAAGTCAAAATGCCTTCCAGTGAAGGAGAAGGTGTTTCTTCCTGCAGGTGGACTAAGGCCTGTGCCCCATGGCACGGTGTGGTGGGCACAGAGCAGGCTGGACTTCATCCCATCTTCACCCTGTCATCTGGGCTCCTCTGCATGGTGCACAATTGCAGAGCCATAGGCAGACGCCATGTCCAAACACACTTACTCCCTCTTAGCAGTTAACTGCTTCACTCATTGAGCTTGCTAATGTAGCCCTTGAAGGCATTGAGTGAGTTCTTTTTCTTTCTTTCTTTTTTTTTTTAAGATTTTATTTATTTATTTTTAGAGAGAGGGGAAGGGAGGGAGAAAGAGAGGGAGAGAAACAGCAATGTATGGTTGCCTCTCACATGGCCCTCACTGGGGACCTGGGCTGCAACCCAGGCATGTGCCCTGACTGGGAATCGAACCAGGACCCTTTGGTTCCCAGCCCGTGCTCAATCCACTGAGTTACACCAGCCAGGGCTTTCTCTCTTTTTTTATTGTTGTTCAAGTAGAGTTGTCTCCATCCCTTCCCACTATCCTCCCACCCCAACTATCCCCACTCCCCGCCCTTGACCCTACCCACCTTTGGTTTCATCTATGTGTTCTTTATACATGTTCCTGAAACCCCCCCCCTCTTTCCCCCCTGTTAGTGAGTTCTTTTCAGACCATAGTGCAGAAAAGAGCACTTCATAGTGCCTGTGATACACAGTAGGGGTTGAATGAATACCTTCATGCAGAAGGAGGGAGGATTAAATGAGGTAACGCATGTAATAATGCCCAATGCGTAATTCAATGGATGCTTATGCATGAATGAATGAGCTCACAGCCTAGTTGTGAAAACAAGACATAAATCCCTATGTGAAATGTTTAATAACAATAAAATTTTCAAATTATAGCTCAATACAACAACTCAATAGATGGTGCAAGTCAGCATATGAATGTTAAATTAATTGCCAGGCAATAATTTTTATAGGAGTGCAGAAAGGTAGAGGAGATCAATTTGTGGACTTAGAGTCTGAAAGCCTGGATGGGGTCTTGTTCATGTACTTACACAACATGTTCATTCATTCATCAAAGTTTCCCAGGACCGTATTAGGGCCAGCCTGCCTGCAAGGCTCTAGGGATACAGAGATGAACAACACAAAAGTCTACGGACTCAAGGAGCTCACGGGCTAATGGGGGATGTCAAGTAGGCACATACACATAAATATGGTGCTAAAATAATGGACTGTGGCAACAGGGGGAGGGTTCAATGAGCTAATACACACAGTAGGTGTGTTGTAAATTGCAGCATTGAACAGATGCCTGTGATTGCGATCTCAGCACATTTCTGATGCATCTCCACAATGCAACATCTCTTAAGTCTCTATAATGCCTACCTTTCCTCCTCTTCCTCTTTGAACCTCTTTTTAAAAGCTTCCATCAGCCTTCTAGGGCACTGCACTGTTTACCTGCTGGCCCTTGGTCAGTGGGTTGATGCCCTTGGACAAGGGCAGGCGTACACCATCTTCAGAACACCACAGAGCTTCTGTGGAGCCTTCTTGATGAGTCCATACTCATCGCTGTCACTCTCATCACCCGAGTAACCACACGCTTATAAATTCTTCGGCAACAAAGCTATCAAAAGTAAAAAGTATTCTCTTAAACCTCCACTGAAGAGGGAGAAAAATACACCTTCTTGGGAATACAGCCCATGATTCTCAGTCCCCTATCTCCCTCAGAGAGGGGCCCAGATGGAAAGAACACCCTCATTCCACAGACCCCATAGCTGAGTTTGGTGGCCAAAGGCCCTGGAGAAGCAGCAGGGATGCAATGGAAAGAACATGATCATTGGGACATAGACAGCCCAGAATTGAATCTTGGATGTGTTACCTTGGTACAGAAGGGCTTAGACATGTTGGGTTAATCTCTTTGAGTCGCAGTTTCCCTATTTGCAAAGCAGAGATAATAATTCTTACCTTGCGGACTTATTGTAAGAATTAAATGAAAATGGAATAAGCATTTGATGAACATTAGTTGAGTCCAAAACAGACCCAGATGCTGTTCCCAAGATCACTGAGCAAGCTACCAGCCAAAAGAGAACTATTAGAGTAACCCTGTATTTGACTCCCAGTTTGGCATTCTCCCCTTTCCCCTCCCCACAGCTCTTCACTCGGTGGAGCATTCAGCACCAGTGTTTGCCATGGGTCGGGAGGAAGACAAATGAGAGAGAATGTGTATGGACCAAGGCAGACTCTGCTTTAGGGTGAGAATGGCAGCCTACACGTGGTATCAATACTACTGGCCAATATGAATTGGACACTGTTCTCTAACATAGTTGGAAATGCAGCTTTCTAAGGAATGACAGTATTAAGCAGCAACACTACCAGAAGAATCTCCAGGTTATAGAAAGGGAACATCCTGCTACGCTGGGCCTTGGTTACAGAGCAGTCAGGACATATGTAGCAAATACAGCCACCACCCAGGTCCACCCATCAGTAATCAGTCCCAGCCTTCTTTTCTATTCATCCCTGATAGGGACTCAGAATCCTTCTCTCTCTTGCCAATCAACTTGTGTTGTCTTTCTCTTAATAAACATTAACTGGAGGCCTAGAATGTGCTAGGTACTGAGCAATAAGTCAGACATTGTCCCTGACTTATGAAACTTACGCTCTATGATCCAGATGCAATCTGCTTGCCTTCTCAGGTTTCCAGCCCTGCTGTACCTCATGCTTGGAGTCAGTGTGGGATCACGGAAAGGCCAAGGGCTTTGAAGTCAGGGAAGCCAGTGTCTGAATTTGGCTCTGTCACCACAGTGGATGCTTGTCAATTTTGTCTCCTTGGTTCTCCTTCCCTTTGTCTGGTAACAGGATGCTCTTGCAGTAGGGAGCTGCCTCTCCTCAACTCACTGACGTTTGGCCACAGGATTGGGTCTGTGTCAAGCTTGGACAGTCATGGTATCTCTTTACACTTGGCCTTGGTAAGTGGAGACATTAGGTATGTGACTCAATCCAGGACAAGCAGATTTTTTTTCTCCAGTAGGATTAACATATTAGAACTGGGAAAGAGAATATCTCTTTCTTGAGCTGATATAAGCCTATAGCTCTCAGCCACCATGTCCCCACCCCGCCCCCCAACAGTAGAGAAGCTTTCTTCAGTGGAGAGAATGCAGGGAGGGGAAGAAACAGAGGAAAGAGAGAGGTTTCAAAAACATGACGTCATTGGAATAAAAAACATCTACCTGGCTTTACCCTGGACTGCCAAGTGACACCAGCCAATAAATTCCCTTCGCCTTAAGCTTGCGATCCTGACCTCTCAGACAGAGGTGGGTGGGGGCAGAGGGCAGCATTTGAGTAAGGAATGACCATATTTCTGTAGACAGCAAGAGGAAAAAGCAGTAATACCTTTGAAGAACAATTCTGACTGTCTATTCCTGTAATTACAACTACACTGTTTCCTGCTTTATACCCCAATTGCCTTTGTGCCAATACGCATTTAAAGGGGGACTGGATGTACATCTTGTCACATGTTTCTCTTTGAGTGTAGATCTGCAGTGACTATGTTCAGGGAGGTCCTGCCTCTCCTGTGGTTTATAAGTCCCCACAGGGCCTGGGATTTGTTGCTCCCATATTTCCCCCCCAACCACTAACTGTGATATTCATACTTTAGTCTTTGTAGGGTGCATTGTGCTTTGCAAAGCATTTTCATCTGCATTATCTCATTTGATTCTCAGGGCATCCATGAGTAAGGCAGGGCCAAGATTGCTGTTCCTGCCTGTCAGAGTGAAAAACGGACGCTCAGGCCCTGGGATCTTAGCACAGGGAATGAATGGGACAGACATGGAGGGATCCCTGGATTTGGAGCCAAAAGGCCCTGGCTTCAGTCCTGGCTCTTTTACTTACTAGTTGTCTGATTTTGGGCAAATCACGCAGTCCCTTCCGGTCTCAGTTTCCCCATCTGTCAGATATAGGGATGATATTACCCTTCAAGGACTCTTGTGACTATCACAGGAGATGATATGGGATGAAGGGTTCTGTGAGCCATAAAATGCTGCTCACCTGTTTGGGGGTGGTTTTCATGAGCAGTGGGTGGTGGTGTGCTGATCAGCTAGTGTAGGCTGCCAACTACCTCCTTTCAACTCCACGTTCAACAACCATGTTGGCGACTTGAAATCAGCTGCGATGAGAATAGTTACACCAAGGAAATAAGCAAATGCTACAAATCAAAGCTTTCTTTTTCCCCTCAAGTGTCAGTTGTTAACCAGCACACAATGATGCTGGGAAGTTGAAGGGGAAGAAAAGAAAAGGATATTAACATTTAAGGTGCTCTGTATATATTGAGTGCACCTGTGTAGCATCTGGGGGCAGACACTGACCCTATCTTATAAATGAGGTAATTAAAACTTAGAGAGACTTCATAATTTGTTCAAGAACATACAATAAATAACAGAGCAGAAATACCAAGCCAGGTCTCACATTCTCTTTGATAACCATGCAGCATCTCAAAGAGGCATCCATTAGCATCCATTTTTTCCCTGATCTTTCATGCAGCAATAGTGAGGTATTAAATCAGTTTCTAGGACCACTTAACAATGAAGATCCCTGTTTGGGTATCACTATCCTATTGTCCAAATTGAGGCCCACAGTTCTGGGTCTCAATTGGATAAATGCTTCAGGGTCCCAGAAATTAGGCAACAATATTAGGTTGGGGCCACTTGAACCATTCAGGCACAGGAGGGAGAAAGTCAAGAGCACCTGAGTCCCACTGCCATCTCTGCTACTTCCCCAAGCTGGGGTTCAGCTACCTCTGTTGTCAAAGGGGACTATATCCATACATACCTGTTGTACTTCATTGGATTTCTGTGGTGTCAACGGCGGAGAGGCTTCTGAAGGCCTCTGGAATCTTTTAGTCTGCACAGATGTAAGGGAATTACCGTGTGTCTCAGTGAGAACCTTTCCTCCTGTTGCTAAGCGAGAAAGGACTGTTTTTTCTTTCCTACCATCTCTGGCTCTATGCACCCCTCCCCCAAACTTCCCCAGGCCTTTTTTTCCCTTCTATTTTTATACTTTAAGTGCCTCCTATGATGATGTCCTGTGAGCTTCAAATTAGATGAGGGTGTCATAAAGAAAAAAAAAATCAAAAGGACCTAAACAAAATGAAAATCTGTTTCCTGCATGACAGATGGGTGCTGGGGTCAGCGTCACTAAGGCCAGCCTATCCCCAAGTGCTGAGAGGAGCCCTTCCTGGACTCAGCAGGTTACCCCTGTCAGGGCCTAGGCAGGACAGGTCCAGGACAGGGACGACTACCACCTGTTCCCCCAGATAGGGATGGAGGTATTCCCCTGACCTACCCCAATCTCCGTGACATAGAGATTGGCACACAGTAAGCACGCAGTAAACATACTGAATTAATGATGGTTGCTGATACGTTATCCCAGGAAGGGCAGAACTGCGCTGGATGAAGGAAGAAAAGCCCTATCACTTGCTATCACTTCACCTGTGTCAAGCGCTGTGCTTATCTCATTTGATGCCTATAAAACAGTTCATCTGATTCCCATTTTGCAGATGAAGAAATGGGAAGCAGATGAAGAAAGGGAGGCTCCATCAATGGACCAGGTGCTTAAGGTCATTCAACTACAACTGGAGCCTTGTCTCCTAAGGCCATGCACTTGATTGTGAGAAGTGCAGAAATGTGTCCCCAGGGGCTGTGTACATGCAATAGAGTGTGTGCCCACTGTGCCTGCTGCTGCAAAGCTTCATGTGTGTGCCAGCTCCAACGAGGATGAGGCCCTGCAAAAGCAGGTGCAGGCCAAGACTCCTGCACCAGCTCAGAGATGGCTCCCCCCTAATAAATCACTGCTTGGTCTAAAGTCCAGACTTCCCTGGGGAACAGACATTTCCAAAGGGTGGGGACAGCAACATGGCTGCAAGCTGTAGGCTTCACTGTGATCAGAGCAGGTAGGTAGGCTGCGAGTGGGTGCCGGGGTCTGTCACTCCTCCAGGTGCTCACATCCTGGCCAGGTCCAGCCTCGCCGCTACTGCTGGGCGTCTACATACTGCACTAGGTGGCGAGATGCTATAGGGCTCCCCTATTCGGGGGAATGCGGTAGTGATGTATAAGGTATGAAAGATGTGGCCTGCAGAGAGCCGGCACTCTCTCTACTGCTACTGCTACTGCTGCTGCTACTGCTGCTGCTGCCGCCTCCGTTGCCACCGCTGCTACTGCTGCTGGTAGAGCTGCCGGGACTGAGCATCCCCAGTTCGGGATACCCAGCTCCGCGGCATCTCCCGCGTGTCCTGGTCCCACACGGACCTGCCAGCCCTAGGGAACAAAAGCGGAGCCCACTTGCCCTCTCCTGCAGCCGGAGGATGAGTCGAGAGGGCTGAGCGGAGAGTGTGGTCCTTGGCGGCTGGAAGGTAGGAGAAGACGCTGCGCCCGCCCGCCCGGGGGTGGGAGGCTCTGAGTGGGCGCGCCGGGCCGGGGCTGGGAGGGGGGGGCAGGCCGCAGGGGGCCAATGTCCCGCTGGCGTTGCCCACTGGTCATCTAGAAGGTGGTCATCAAGGTGGTCATCTAGAAGAACTCTGCGCTCCCATTGCCTGCCCACCTCAGGGCAGAAGCCACGCTCTCACAGCCGCGAGGGAGCCCCCTGGGTGGGAATTGGAGGCAGCTAAGGAAAAGTCTGGAGCCCGAAGCCGGGCAGCCGCGGCTACGGAGGGCTGCCCACGGCTGCGGAGGGCTGCCCATTGCACTTGGCGGAGCGCGACTCGCTGCGAAAAACGGACGCACGGCGGCTGCAGTGTGCGCAAAGTTTTGGGTGGCGCGCAAAGGCGCATCGTGGGCCGCCGCGCAGAGCCGAGCAAGTTGTGGCCAGAGCCGGAGGGCGACCCCCGGGGCCCCATGCAGACTCGCGGAGACTGGGACTAGTGGCCCCGTGGCTTTTGCTGCCCCCGCCCCCCAACGCCAGCTGGGGCTGGGTTGACGCGCAGCCATTTAACCCTTCCCAGCTTGGGGGAAACAAGTTCATCCTCATCGGAGGCGGCTGGACTCAAGCTGGCTGGGCAGCGTCGAGACTCCCAGCTCATGGTCTTAGCTCATATCCCCGCTCATTCCGGGTTTTCTGTTCTTTCCTGTTCACTTCTGTTTCCTGAAACCAGACGAGCTGGTGGGGGGGGGGTCCTTCCCACGGTGCATAATTTTACCCTTCACTCCCTCCGTGCGCTTGTCCCCATCCCCAGCCCCTTCCCCAACCTCCGCTTGCTTCTTTGATGCTGCCTTGAAAAATGAGATGATTAATCAATTAGGTTAGTGGCCAATTAGGCATAACCTTGTAGGAAAATAATTATGCCCGCGCTCTGGGCTTTCGCTGGCGATGAGGTGGGAATGCAGCCCAGGTGGAGGGGCTGTTCGGGAAAGATAGCGCCGATCAGGGAATTTCTGGTAATTTAAGATTAATAAGATTCAAATGTGTGGTGGCGGCGGCGGTGTCTTGAGCGTAGTAGGGGTGTGTGTATGTGTGTGCGTATCAGTTCTGGCAGAGGAAGTTAACCCTTAGCTACTCAGCCTCGGTGGACTTTGCAGGCAGCATGTTTCCGACAGCTCAGAAAAGGTGTGTCCCCTGCTTGCCAGCCCCATCCCCCTCCTTTTTGAGGGGGTCTCGCCTGTAAATCGTCTCAAGGTGGCTTTGCTGCTGCTTTGGGAGGCTGAGTTCCAATGAATGCATTTTAGTTTCGTGTCCGAGGAACCCTGTCGTTGCAGAGGGAGGTTTCTGTGCTGTGCTTTTTAAGGATGCACATTTCTCGGACTGGTGTTAAATAAAGCGGTCATTCAATGGTGCAAAAGGGAGACAATCTGTTTCCAGGGCTGGGAAGTTCTGTTGCTGAACGGGTCTTCCTTTTTCTTTTTCTTTTGGAAGGACTGGCCGGGTTTGGCACTGCGGTATTGCGATACAGCCATATTAAAAGACTTCCGAGCTTGGAGCTTAAAGCCCTCCACCACTGCAGCCCCATTTTCAACAGACTTCCCTGGTCGAATCCTTTTTTTCCCCTGGAGCATGTGGTAGATTTCTAAGTGTACTCTGTGCATTTTAACGCTTTTCTGTCTCTATTTTAAGCTCCGCTTATGTATTTATACCTCTTCACCCTATGTAGTAGATTTTTGTTCAGAAGGCCTAGAGGAATTCCCAGAGCAGAGGGATTTTTGCAACAGGTTCCAGGTCTGGGTTTTCTAATAATAGGTCCCCCTGGCATTTAGCAACCCGAGGCCCCAGTCTCTCTCTTAGTGACCTGACCAGACTGGACCAGGTGGTCTCCGAGATCCCCTCCAGGGCTGACATTAGCCCATGCTGAATTTTATGACCTTCCTTCCTTTCCGAGCTTAGCTTAGCCAGAGGAGTAGCTGAGCAGTGCAATTTGACAGTGGCCATGCCACCTCACTCCCAGTGGAAAGGGATGGGGTCTAGCTGGCTGGGGCTTATTAGCAAATGGGAACCTCCCAGCTGGAAGGCTGCCTAGTGATACCGGTATCCAGGGACAACTGGGAGCCAGAGGCTCCATCTGCCTTCCTCAAAATGAAGGGCCACCACTCAGCCCTTCTCTTTTCTAAGATCTTTCTCTTTCTGAATGCTGGACTCAGTCAGCTTATTGTAACCATATTTATTGGTCATAGTCTTATGCTAGCAAAGACCTTGCTCCTTTTCTAAAATTGAAGCTATTTAATATAGCGAGAAGGGATATGAGTGGAGAAGAAAGGAGAGAGGAAAGGAAAGAGAGGAAGAAGAGGTGTGGAGGGGTAGTGATAAGAGGTATAGAGACTCAGAGAAAGCTTGACTTCAAATAGAGCCACACAGTGGGAAAGAGGTAGCAGAGAGAGAGTGAGAGAGGACCTCATTCCTCTCTCTCGAGAGGAGAAAGAAGGGAAGGAAGAGAAGGAGCGGGGAGGAGGAGGCAGCAGTAGAGGGAACACAGAGATGAGGAATTCCGGTACAGAGAAGGGAAGAGAGGGGCCCACATGAAGCAAAGTCTTGTTAATCATATGTCTTGAAAAACTGTAAAGGAAAACCCCAAACTGCCAAAGACATTCCAGGCAGACTTGCTTGCAACTCAGCTTTCATATACTGAGATGATTACTTATGAAAGAAACATTGTGCCACAGAAAACCATTCACTCCGTTTCTCATTTCTTCCTTGCATGTGGACCCCAGTTGTTGGGGTGGGGCTGGGGCTCAGAAGGGATCTGTTTGCTTGGTAGACACGCTTTGCTTAGACAGTCCCAGCAGCAAACTCTGGGCAGAGTTGGGGCACTCCATTTGGACTGCCTGGGTGTTGGAACAATTTTGGAGCTGAGATATTTTTTGTTTGTTTGTTTTAGATCTGTCTTCCATAGAATGGTCGACTTTTTAAAAAGTGTATTTTTAGTTTATTTAACCACGAGGGAAAAAAGAAACTTGAAGGAAAGTATAGTAAACACTCTTACCTGCCATCCGGAACCAAGAGTGATGGGAAAATGATTGCAGTTCATGTTCTCCTCTCCAGCCTCCTTGTCCCCATTTCAGACCATCCTCAGAGCCTCCTGACTCATATCTTGGCCTCCAGGATGCTCACCCTCCAACGGCGCCATTACCTTCTTAAAATATGGCTTTGATCGTGTTACTCCCTAGATCAAAAAATGTAAACATTTCCCTATGCCTAAAGGATATTCCTCAAATCTCTGACCATAGACCTCAAGGCCTTTCATAGCCTGGCTTTCTGCCTCCTTCCTAATGTGCTTCCCACTCACAGACACACGCACAGCATCGTACACTCTCTCACACACATACGTAAACACACAGCATCACTACACACCCTCACACACAGACACACGTACATAAACCCACACCCACTCATACACACTTCATGAGAGAAGTCTGGCTGTTAGGGCTAGCAGGGCTGCTTCCCAATCCTCTCCATTTGCATATCTAAGGCATTACACATATTCTCACACATGCTCACATACACTCTTTTTTTTTTAAAGATTTTATTTATTTATTTTCAGAGAGAGAAGAAGGGAGGGAGAAAGAGCAATGTATGGTTGCCTCTCACATGGCCCTCATTGGGGACCTGGCCCGCAACCCAGGCATGTGCCCCGACTGGGAATCGAACCGGGACCCTCTGGTTCCCAGCCCGCGCTCAATCCACTGAGCTACACCAGCCGGGCACATGCTCACATACACTCTTATACACACATATACATGTGCATACTACACTTACATTACATGTACATCCCAAACACATGCCTTTCATACCTTTGCAAGTGTAGCATTCCTACTCTTTTACCTGATAAACAACACATCCTTCAGGATCCATCTCAAAAACGACCTCCACACAGAGTTCCCTTTCCCTCAGTAAGCCTGAGTTTCCTTAACCCTTTAACACCATCTTCTGGATTGCTCTGTTATAATGCATGTGTTTCTCTCCCAGTAGATAGCAAGTTCCTTCCAGGTGGGTCCCTCTTCACCTCTTCAATCTCAGGGTATAACACAGTGCTTGGCACAAGGTCTATGACTGATGTTCAATGAATGCATTCACTTTAAGAGCTTCTAAAGGATGATTAACATTAATGAGATCTTTTTTATTTATTTCTTATTTTCTCTTATTTCTATTTTTCTTTCTTTCAATTGAAAAATAATACAGGCTTTAAACATTCAAATGATGCAGAAGTATGTGAAAATCCTTGTCCCCATCCCACCTAAATACCCTCTACTTTTTAATGAACATATTGTTAAATACTTGCATTTCTTCTTGACCTTGGTTTTATGTCTTATTTTCCTAACTAGATCATATAAAGGGATCATGTAATATATGTCTATGTATATCCAATAATGCCTAATGCAGTGTTGTACATGTAATTTGTGCCCAACAAATATGGAATGCCAGTAGGGTTCACTTTTTCAATTACATTAGATAAATTGTTTCACTGATCTTTACAATGTCCTATGTGATTAATGCTATAATCCTTATTTTTTTTTTTAAGATTTTATTTATTTATTTTCAGGGAGAGGAGAAGGGAGGGAGAAAGAGCAATGTATAGTTGCCTTTTACATGGCCCTCATTGGGGACCTGGCCCGCAACCCAGGCAGGTGCCCTGACTGGGAATCGAACCGGGACCCTCTGGTTCCCAGCCCACGCTCAATCCACTGAGCTACACCAGCTGGGCTATAATCCTTATTTGACAGATAAAGAAAGCTAGGATCCAAGAGGTGATATAAATTGGCCAGGGCAGAAAGAAAAGGGGTAGTGGGGCCTGGCTTCAAACCCAGATCTCCTTTATTTTATTGCCTCTGCTCTTTCTGCTCTACTCTGCAAGTGGGTCTGTTGGTACCTAGAGGAGAGGCATCAAACTCAACTTTATACGCCTAATATTTGCTCAGAGCTTCAGAGTTGTCTTTCCAACTAGGTGTCATTACTCTTTTCCAGATGAGAAATGGAGGCACATGTGAGAAGTTAATGTGACTTGGCCAAGCCTCTAGCGCCAGGAAGAAGTGGAAGGTGTCGAACCCATGTCTGTAGGCCCACGGCTCAGTCCCTAGTTTTAGATCTGAGAGTTGGCCCCAGAACATGGTATGGAACCTCCTGCTTTCACTTTGGTACAGTGACTTAATGGGACAGAAGAAGTCTGGCTAATAAGGCTGCTTCCCAGTTCTTCTCATCTGCATATCTGAAGTCTTCTTTGAACTGTAACTATGGAAAGAGTCATTTTCTTGAGATGGTAAGCAGCCATGGACACTGTTGTGGTTCTATAGGTATGCTACAAAACCTAGTGGGATGGCTTGAAACTTCAGTGTTGGGATATTTTGTCAGAGAGGCAGTGGGTGCTCCTCTGAGGCAGCGAGGCCTCCAGAGCTTGGCTTTGATAGCATCTGCCTTCCAGGTGGGACGCAGCTCCTGCCATTGAGTGCTTGATGAGTGTCAGGCACCGCTAGGTTGGGCATACAGCCTGTATGCTCTCATTTAATTCTTCTCACAATCCTAGAAATAGTACTATGATCCTTACCTAGAACACTGCCTGGCACAATAAATGCCACTAAAATATTTGCTGAGTTTTTATGAGTAGACAAGGAAACCATGGACCAGAGACATGAATTTGTCCTGGCTTACCCAGCTAGTGCATTTCAGAACTTGGATCTGAACTAAACTCTGACTCTACAGACTGTGCTCTTTTGGCCATATTATGTTTCTCCTGTATTGGAAATCCTGACCCGTTGACAGAATAGAACTTGAACTTGCAGATCCTTTTGTCCAATTGCTTCATTTGAGAGAGGGGAAAGATTACTATGGATGAAATACTTCTCTAAACACTTTAGATATATTAACTTGTTTCATCTTTGTACTCTCCAGATAAGGAATATGAGGTGTAGATAAGTGGTAGAGATGGGATTTAAGCATAGGTATGCTGTGTTCTTTGCTATTCAAGTGTACCAGATTCTAAGATGGGTTTAGGATCCTAGCGTTACTTAGCAGTAAAACCATTGTCGTTGTCATCATCATCATCACCACCACCACATCCACCACCACTGTCATCATCACTGTCACTGCAGACACCTTCATAGCAATTATCTTTATGAAGTGCCTATCTTGTGCTTATGGGCACTTTTTGTATGTTATCCCATTCATTCTTGAAACACCTCCATATTTCCATAGGAGGGAACTGAAGCTCAATGAGATTAAGTCAGTGCTCAGAGTTACCAGCAAATGCAGGCCTGAGGTTGGAAACCCATGTGGCTGGTCTCTACATCTGTTCTTATTTCATTCTTCAGACTTGTTTTTTCACTGATCCTTTTTGCTACTTTTAAGATCCTGAAAAACATGAAATGATGAAATTTTTCTTGTTTTGTTTTTTATTGTTAACCCAATGCTCAGAAAGATCATTGTTTAGAAGAACGATCATTGTTTAGAAAGGAATAGACTTCACATTTCAGAGATCTTGAGTTTTTCTCCTACTTCACTATCAGGTATGTAAAGGCTCACCTGATGGTTCTGTGTGTCTCTTTCAATTTCCTGGAAATAGAATAATAATATTTCCTGTCATGCTGCCTAATATGGTAATAGAAATAGGAACACTGGGGCCCTTGTGATTTTAACCCCCACTTAGAGAGCAAGAGACACCTTGTAAAAAAGGGAAGGGAGTGTTTCTCAGGTTAAAATCAACTACCTTGGGCTACCGTGTGACACTGGTTTAGGCAAGGAAGTGGCCACTACTTGGTGACATTCTTTGTTGCTGATAATGCAAGAATGCTACATCATTAACAGTTGTTCACTTGTGACTTACAAAACCATCCTATTGTGGAGGACAGGAGACCCAGTGACATTGAATAATCATCGATTTATTCAGCAAAGTACACGAAGTTCCTGTTTCAAAGGGGGAAAATTAACCATGAGTGAATACCAAATAAAGAATTCATTTGTATTCATAGGTTTTTAATAAATAAAACAATTCTTTTTTTTTTTTTTTTCTGAAATAGGCTCTGAGCCTTAGGTCTTGAGACTTCTTGTTTAATTAGCATGGGAAATACAACTCCTTGTTTCAAAACGACCCTTTTCTGGAAGCTTGAGCTTAGATCTTTAGTGACATTTTTTCTCCAAGCAAATATTTACAGCTGAGTTGGAAACTGACAGGAAGGAGGGTTTGAAATGAAACTGCTACCAAACTGAAGTTTACATCTGAATGAAACACATGGTGTCACCATGGACAGAGTCCTAAGAACTCAAAATATTTGTCTATTTGTAGAACTTGAAGAAACCAAGCTGTTTTCGTTTGTTAATGTTAACTCCAAACATTGCATTTTTGTACATGCATTCTGGTGGCCATTTCTACTTATCTGTCTAGTGTTACTATGGTCACAGGACTCTAGCCATTTTTCTTTTTTATCTCCTGTTCCAGATGAGGTGGACTCATCTAGGGTGAGTCCCCATGCTTATTTCTACCTCCATACTTCTGCTTATGCGGTTCTTCCTGTCTGGAATACCTTCCCGTTTCAAATCTCTCCCCAATCCAATGGTCTCTTAAAGCTGAGCTGAGGTGCCAAGTCCTGCACGGTCTTCATAGTTAACTGCACTCAATATCGACCAGCACTAACAGTGCTTTTTAAAAATTACCTTATTATTAACTTTTGAAATCATATAAATAATATGTGTTAATTGTAAAAATGCAGAAGTATAGGAAAGTATAAGGAGTTAGTAAAAATCACTTGAAATTCCACTTCTTTGAGTTATTTGTTATATGGTGACTATCCTTTCGTTTATCTCTATAGACATAAATACTAGCATGTATAAACAGATATAATTTTACATAGCTGCCTTATTATGCAAGTTTGATTTTTATTCTGGACATCTATTTTTAAACATTTTCTGATCGTTTACTCTCCCTTGCCCCACAAACTAGTCTAACAACCTAGATATCTTCCATGTCTTCCTTTAAGCTTCTGTAACGTTTACACCTATGTGTTTACACACATACATATTTACATACATAGGTGTTTTTGTCATTGGTTTTTAAAATGAGATTATATATACATCCTTTTGCATATTGCTTTTCTTACTTTAAAGATTGTGGAAAACTATCTCCCTCCAGCCTTCCCTCTGTCACTTGGTATAGACATGTTACTTTTTTCAACAACTGCGTAAGTTTCAATGGTATGATATGCCATAGGTTTTCAACCATTTCGCTACTGATGGGCATTTATGTCTGTTCCACTAATTTTTATAAACAATGCTAAAATAAGCATCCTTGTACGTGTATCATTATCTATTGATGCTTAACCTTTTTTAATACTTCATTTTTTATTGTATTTTTTCTATTACCATTTACCCCCGCATACCCGCTTCCTCTTCAACCCCCGTCACCACACTGTGTCCGTGAGTCCTTTTCTTTTTAGCTCGACCCCTCGACTCCCCAAGCCCCTCGCCCAGAGCTGCCGATCTCCTCCCCATCTATGGATCTGTTTCTATTTTGCTTGTTAGTTCAGTTTGTTCATTAGATTCCACATATGAGTGAAATCATATGGCACTTGTTTATCTCTGACTGGCTTATTTCACTTAATATAACGTCCTCCAGGTCCATCCATACTTTTTTTATGGCTTAGTAGTATTCCATTGTGTAAATGTACCATAGCTATTTTATCCACTCATCTGCTGATGGATACTAGGGCTTTTTCCAAATCTTGGCTACTGTAAATAATGCTGCAATGAACATAGGGGTGCATATATTCTTTTGAATTAGAATTTTGGGTTTCTTCAGATAAATTCCTAGAAGCGGAATCACTGGGTCATTAAGGCAGTTCCAGTTTTGTTTTTTTGAGGTAACTCCATATTGCTTTTCACAGTGGCTGTACCAATCTGCATTCCCAGCAACAGTGCACTAGAGTTCGCTTTTCTCCTCATCCTTGCCAGCACTTGTTGTTTGTTAATTTATTGATGATAGCATGAGTAGATTCCTAAAACTAATTATTTCTTAGTCAAAGGATATGCGCTTTTTAAAGTTTTAGTAGATGGTGCCATATATTTTTCAAATGAGAATGTAATCACATTTCCATTAGCATGCATGAAGTAACATTTTCCCCATATCTTTGCCAGCAGCATGTATTATCATTCTCTTTCATGTTTGCTAACCTGATAGTAATGATCTCATTGCTATTTGTATTTTCTTGATGACTACCAAAGAGGAGCATGATTTCACTTGTACTGAGTATCTGAATTTACTTCTTTGTGGACAGTTAATTCATCATCTTTGCCCATTTTTCTTTTTGATAGCTTGTCTTTTTAATCAATTTGTAAAGTTTCCTTTTATATTATAGATTGTAATCTTTTTCCTTTCATCTACATTGCATATCATCTTCATTCTCTAGAGGTTTGATCTAGTATTATAATGATCTCTTTGCATCCAAACTAGACCGTGAGTTACTAGACAGCAATGACGTGTCTGATTTCTTTCCAGGGCCCTGCATCTAGGGCAAGGCCTGGGAAAATCTAGGTTCAGAATAAATGGTTGTAACACTGACTATATATGTGATATCTGAATGTATATCATTTAACATTGAATTACATGAAATAATTTGTATATGTGGTATCACATAGACTAACATGTCTCAGATAAGCAAAGTTTCGAAATGACTAATGTTCTGGAAATATTTATAAGTGAATTATGTACTTCCCTGCTTTTTAAAATAGAGTATCACTCAAATACTTTATAAACATCAATTATTGTGTGAAGCTATCTACTTGTTATTCTTAAGAGCTGTTTAGAGATGCAGAACTGTTTGCCCCTGTATAGTAGTGGCCCACACCTATGCACGTGTGTATTTTAAATTCTCATATTTATTTTTTATACTTTTTCAGTCTTTCTAATCACTGTCAGATTGTGCTATCTTGCCTTGGTATTGGCAGTTTATCTGCCTCTAAAAGCAGTTCTCTTCCCTTTTCATCCATCTTTGCATTGGCTATGGACTAATATATCAGGAATCATGCTCATTGGAACTGTGGATATGATAAGAGTTAATAAGCACCAACCAAGTCTTGGCCTGGGTACCGTTGCTATGAATAAAGTGCATCAACTTCCAGTGAAAATATTACTTTGGTTGTTCAGGTTATTTTTTTGTTTGTTTGCAACTATTTTTTTGAAAAGTGAGGTTGCTAGATAAGTGAAGTGGTGACTTGCCTTCTCAATTAATTAGGATATAGGTCCAGCTGCATGTAGCCAAGACCCCAAATAAAGTGGCTTAACACTGTCTTAAAAATGGTAGACATACATGTCTCAGGCTTATAAAAGTCTGAGCACACAGGCCATCCCAGGCTCCTCTGGCTTGCCACTCCTCATTCCTAGGACCCTGCTGTCATCTTCGTGATCCACGACAGTGCATCACCACATCCTCATTCAAACTGGAAGGCTGGGGGAGAGAAAAGGGGTCAGAGGAGGACTTCCTCATTTCTTTTAACGGGATGGCCTGAAGTTGGACCCATAATTTCTTTTTACATCCTCTTTGGCCAGGGCCACGTCAACGGGACACTTCTAATAGAAGGGAGACTCAGGAGTATTGCCTTTAGTCTGGGTGTACATATGCCAGAATTGGGGTGCTACATCAGAAGATGGGAGAGTGGATGTTGGTGCACACACTAGCCGTGTCTGCCACACCTCCTGTCATCATGCCCAGTGTCCCCTCAGTTCTCTTGTAAGGTCTCCAGTGCCGTCACATACTTCTTTTGCTCCCCACCTCCCACTGTTGTGCGTGCTGCAAAGTAGTTATTCAACAAAAATGGCTTTATTTTCAATCTTTCTCTTCTTGTTTTAGTGAGAGGAACATGCAGGAGAAGAATTGAGACTGATAACATGAGGCTTAGGGACTAGACTTTGGGCTTCCTGGATGATTTCCCTGTAATTTAGCTTATGTTCTATTTAGTCCTTTATGGCTCACTCAACACCCTTGATTCCTATTTCTTATTAATTCCTAATTTTCAGCTCCAAGAGGTTCAGGTCTGGGAAACACATGCTTTGGAAGCAGGTGTTTTGGGCAACTCTGTGAGTGTCAATGGGGGAAATCAACCCCCTGCAAAGAACACAAGTGAGCTGAGTGTTTGAGATTATGACCTCTTTTGGAAAAGGGGTTTTCTGATCATCAACAGATTGCTTCTCCTGGATGAAGTTCCTGTACCCCATGGGCTCCTATGGCCTTTCTGATGAACACAAAAGCATCCTTTCCCTACTCCAGACTGACTCTGGGATTGGGTTTGATCCCACCAAATGGCTGATTCTAGTCCCCCTGCTTCAGAAGCACAATGAGATTCATCTTTTTAGGTGGCAGGAGATTTTGAGAGATGATACTTAATTATACCCTTTCTTCTTCCAAGTTAAAAACAGAATGGGGGATGAACAAAGTTAGACAATGATAAAAACCTGAGTCTTCTTTCTGTTAAAGCCTGATTGGGTAACTTAGGTTTTGTAGCTACATCAGGCTTCCTGAAATGTCTAAGTTGGTCTAAGCTGCATGTCAACAGGTCTCCCTTTCTCCTGTGGGAGGACAAGTAGCCTCACATGCTTATTTCTTGGGTGAGCTGTGAATAAGGATCTTCTGAAGTCAGACAGCTCTGAATGAGAGAAGGAAAGGAGATGTTCTGTTGCATCAGCTCAGTTCTTAATCATAGATGACTGTTTAGTGGAAAGAAATGTATTAATGAGTGTTGGGTAGTGTACAGCATTCCAGGAGGGACAAGTGAGCCAAGGTTGGATGTCAGTACAGTTGTTTAACTACGCTAGGGACAGGTAAACCTTTGTCCCAGAAGAGTTACCCTCTATGTGCATGGCAGATACCAGCTCTCTTTCACTTTCTCCTTCCAAGTCTCACACACAAGTCTGCTTGGTGTCCCTAGAACACCCTGTACTCACTTCTGGGTCTTGCACAGAAGCATGAGAAGCACAACATAAAAATAGAGTTGAAATGGTGCTGAGCCTAGAGTAAAACTATGATAGCCACACATATTTGCTTTCTTCTCCTGATTTCATCTAAAAGATAAATCAGTCCCTTTGCTTTGAGGAGAGGGGATGGAAGTGTTGCTGCCCTGCTTTGCCCTCTTAGGGAGTGGAGTGGAAGTAGACAGCAAGCATTCCTTTTGAACCTCACATACTTGCTTACAAACCCTCAGGGACCACCACAACCTTCAGGATAAAGCTCAAACTCCTTAGCATGACAGAAAAGCCCCTCCTCAGTTAGTACCCTGTGTTTTTCAGCCTCGTTCCACTGAAGCCTTCTTCTATTTCCCATCTGGCTCTCTGGTCCAGGTGCAAGCCATTGTGAACTACTTGGAAAACTCTTGGATGTGCACACACTCTCCCATGCCTCCATGTGTCTGTACCTGCTGCTCCTCTGTCTCTCTACCATAGATGAATTGCCCTTCATGCCCTCCTTCATTTGACAGAATTCTGCAGAACTTTCCAGACTGAGGCATCATATCCTCATGGAATCTTCTTGTCTCTTTCTAGACTGGGTTAGGTGTTCCTCTTGGATATGCCCAAGGCACCCAGTAATCCCTTCTGTCACTACACTTAGCACATAGTATCGTCACCTTTGGTTTATCTGACTGCTGGTGTTATTTCGAGCTTCCTGAGAGCAGGGTCTTTATCTTTTTTCTCTGTATCCCAGAGGCTATTGCATTGCCTCTGACATAGTAGTTGTGCAAATGAATAAAAGTGTGAATGATAGAGAACTGGTGAAAGACACAGGCTTCAAAGTTGGAATCTGTCTTTGCCACTATGTGGTTATATAGCTTTAGGCAAGTTAAACAATATAGGGTTGTTGTATGAAAGCTAAATAAAATAATGCACATTAAGTGGTTGGCATAGAACATGTGGTAAACACACTACAAGTCAGCTATTCCTTTGATTATAAGATAATCATCATCATGACAGGGGTTCAGTACATGTTAATATCACTAGAACACTCTGTAGACCAAAGTATTAAGTGGTGATCTGTGACATTTCCAACTCCTGTAGAGCCCACCCCAACATACTTTGAAACTGCCCTTGAATTGAGAGGTGGAGTGAAAGGAGACAGAAATTGACGGGAGTCACCATCAGGCAAAATCATTTACAGAGTGGTTCAGTGACAGTGTGAGAGAACGCCTCTTGACACCAGGTTTCAGTAATTGCCCTGTCACCAGGACTTCACTAACAGTTCTACTGCCTTTATATGCTTCTTTCTTTACCCCAGAATTTTTCCCTTAAAAAAAAAAAAACTGATACTGAAAACAGTGTCAAAACTTCAGCGAAGGTCAAACATTTTCCAGGGGATTGCCTGGAAGCACCCATCCCGCTGTGTTCCCTCTGTGAGCATGCCATGTTAAGACAGTAGGAGCTTTGAGCTGATGTCGGAAACCAGCTTGGAATATGGCAAATGTCTTCTTTGTGCCAGACTCCCAGCACAGTGTCTTACACAGAGTGGATGCATTTCCACTGATGTATGTGCAGAGTACCTTCACTTTCTGTCTTTTCCCTGTGGGCCCACACTTACTTTCACTATGTTCAATTCAGCTAACGTTGTTTTTGAGCCCCTACTGAGTGCAGGGAACTCAACTGATTCTTCCCTTCTGTGCCTGTTTCTCTCACTGCATTAACATTATTGCTTCATTAGAAGTAAAGTTTTCTGTCAAAAAGGAAACACATTAGTCACAGGCATCTACAGTTTTTAAGGGGACAACATAAAATTTTTTTGTTACAAGTTTCTAGAGAAATAGTCCTTGTTATTGGGGCCCAGCTGGAAGGAGCGTGGGAAGGACACTGGCCTGGAGGGAACCGGCAGACCAGGGGCCTAGCCCTCCTTTGATGTTTCATCCTCAGCATCTTGTTTAATGTCTCTGGGTTCCAGGCTCCCAGTGATAATTCAGAACCTTCCAGCTCTAGTATACAGGGTCTGGCACATATAATGCCCCTTTTTATTTCATAAAAATATTTTCTTACAAAATCAGAAGCATGTAATTCTGTACAATAACAGTATCACACTCAAGCACACCATATGACATTGTAGGTGAAATGTTCAAATTGCTGTCCGTCTCGTGCGAGGCATTCCTGCACCCTACCAACCACACTCAGTGGTGTTACTTCTCCAGGACCCTGTATTGTGATTCAAAAACTGTGAAAGGAGCATAACAAAGTTTAGAGTTCCTGTTCTAACTTGGAAAGTGCAGTGGGTTTGGAATTAGAAGGCTTGGTTTCAACTGTAGAATTGGCATTAGCTTGTGTGATGTTGGGCTTAATCTCCGAGCCTCCTCCGAATCCTGCTCTATAAAGTGGAGATTTTGTCCCTTGTCTTTCCTGCTGCAGAAAGTTGTATGCAGAGATGATGCATAGAAAAGCAGATTAAGAATGACAAGGGACTGTGCACATACACACACACACAAACTATTATTATTGTTAATAACCGTCTTGATTTCAATATTTTATTCTAGTTAACTCTTTAGCATTTTGCCTTCTGGGTTGCTTGACAGAAACGTTGTCTTTCAGTTTTGTTTTTTGTTTTTCTTTCCCCAAGCGGTCGGGGTTTCTCAGAGGAGGGGTGCTGTGTCTTCTGCTGGTTTTCCTGGTGAACGCCCCTCTCGGGCCGCAGAGCCTGTCTGAGTGCATGATGTCTTATTTGTTGGCCTGAAAGGAGGCCATTTGTTCCCTGCTAAATGAGCTGTTGCTGCACGCCCCTGTCCCCTCAACACCTGGGGCTGCAGTCATGGGAGAATCCAGCCGTGGACCTCAGGAGCCTTTCTGAAAAGTTTATTAGAAGGGAGAAAACATTTCTGTGCAGGCTGTGCCCTCCATTCCTGGCCCCGGCTCATTAGCCAGTGCAGGTGGTTACCTGGGGGTTGGGGGCGGGTCTGCAGGCCCTGGCTCCCTCAGGCACTGCCACCAGGGGCCAGAGGAGGCGTTGGCCTCTTGCCAGCCTCTCTCTGGTCTTTCTACCACCCCTGCCCCTCAGGTGGCTCATTAGCTCTAATTGGATGGCATTGTGCTGCCCGTGGTTTGGGGCAGTTTCTAGGGGCACCTTTCCCTTATTTTAGCCTTAGGCCTGACTGCCCTCATGCTCTGCAACGTGAAGACCTTTCTCTCAGACTTTCTGAGCTCTGTCCACCATGAATGGCCTGTCTCCGAGAGCCCAGGGGGCAGCTTCTATCCCAACTGTGGTGGGTGGGTCTGCCCAATAAGGACCAACTGTGGTGGGTGGGTCTGCCAAGTAAGCCCTTTATTTGGGTGCCTGGTCAATTTGGGGCCTTAGTTCACTGGGGATGATGCTGTTGCTATGGCTGTGCCAGGTGTTGGTCATCTCAGTCCTGGGTCCCTTGTGACATCCTGTGGACACAGGGTGATTTCAAAGTGCGAGAGAGAAACAGAGATGATTTTTTCACACCTACTTCCACCACCTCCCCCTTTGTACACACCGAGCATACTCTCTATATAGAAGCAAACTGAATTAATGACCCAACCAGGACTAGAGTTCAGGACTCCCAAAATGAAAGAGAATCTTGTCTGCCTCCTACACCTGGGGAAACTGTTTCCTCATCTTTTTACCTTCAAAGCCCAGGTGCTCAGCAAATCCTTGTGAGATAAATTTATGTGGGCCTTGAAATAGGAAGTTTTTATGGTTAAGCACTTGAATGCTGGGTTTCAAATCCTGGTTCTGCAACTTAATATCTGACCTTTATCAGGCTATTTAACATCTCCAAAATTCAGTTTCCATTACTGTAACATGGGGATGATACTATTGGAACTACTTTATAGGGTGCTTGTAGGGATGAAATGAAATGAACATGGCTCGGAATAATATCTCATTGAATGTTGGTAATTATTTTTAATTAGTTAATTAACTCTCCACCCATCACACAGATGAGGACACTGAAGATCAGGGGGAGGGGACATTGCCTTGTTCAGTGTAAACAGCTAATTTTAGACAGAGGCAGAAATAGAATCTAATTTCTGCTGTTCTCCTTTCCACTGTGGTCCAGATCTGAGAAGTAAGTTTATCCTGGAGTTTTCTTTCAAACAGATAAATGTCTGTCTTTCTCTGTTTTCCCTTATCTGTCTCCTCCAGGTCTTGCCCCTGCAGATCTGGGTGAAGGTCACAGGCTCTGGAGTTAGTCATTTAGAGCTCAGGGCCTGGTGTCAGTGGCTCCCTATTGCGGCAGGATAAAGTGCAAGCCCTTCCCATGGTCTTCCATTCATGCTCTGGCCTCAGAAGTCAAGTCCCAGGCAACTGCTTGCAAGTCCTGCGTGTGCCATGCTCTCGCTCCCTTCTGAGCCTTTGCATGTTCTGGGACACAGTTTGTTGGATGAATCGTGCCGAGTGCATTGAAGCTTTTCCAGTTTTTTAGAACTGTGATTGTAGGACTCTCAGGGAGTAGACAGGTGGGCCCAGCAGCGGGAGGGCTTACCCCTTCCAGGGCTGCCGGTCTCCTGTCCCGGCAGCCTTTGTCCTGCTCCTGAAGGCTGCGCATGACCCTGCTGAGCAGGCTTTTCTGCCCACAAGAGTGTTGTCCACTGAGTGTGAAATCTTATTTTTGTGGGGCCCTCTCTCTGCTCTGCCTCTGGGCACCCTGCGTTTTCCCCATTATGTCACCCAACACGATGAGGTATACCATCCTATGTACTTGTCTGGGAGCGCCAGGAGGCACAGACTTCATCCGTTTGGCTTCCCATTGTAGTTCCAGGCCTGGGCAGCAGGGAACCAACAATATTTGCTAAAGAAATGAAAGAATGCATGGATCTGGGTTCGAGCCGTGGCAGACAGGCAGACAAGCGTGAGTTCCAGGAGAGCCTGTGTCCCCGGTCCTGGCGTCTCTTACTCAGTTGATGGTAAACATCTGGCCTAGCCTTTATTTTTCTCATTATGTTTAAAACACACTAGTCACCCAATAGTATAATTTTCTAAGTGGTTTCATTTCAGCTCTGCTAATTGAAGAGAAGCAAGCTCTTTTTGAAGGCTTACTTTGTGTGTGGCTGTCACTGGTGAGAGCTGAGACTGGTTGTCAATCATTGACAATAGCTTGCCGTTCTGGAATAATTTAAGTTTCGGTCTTTCTTTCACTCAGGCATTCATACCCTGTTATATGTTTTCATACTGAGCTGAGAACAATCTGGGGTGAGAAACTGTCATGTGTTCCAGGGGCGGAGATGGAGATTTCTTCCCAGATTTCAGATTCCTGTGGTCTGTGGTTCAGAGTAGCTTGGGCCAGGATCCCGGGTCTGGGAGTCAGGCCTCCTGGACCGAAGGTTTGAATCCATTGCTTTTCCACCTACTTCATTAACTGGGTGACCCTGATACAGTTTACTCAGTTTCTGAGCTTGTTTTCTTATGCTATTATAGGAGATGTGAATACATTGCACCAGAGATTATTGTGAGAATTAGTGAGATGATGAAAAGCCCTGAATAAGAGCAGATACTTCGGCCATAACAGATCTCCTTGCCAGTCCCTCATGCTGCATGCAGAGTCTGCAGGTATCTCATTGCAGACAGGGCTCTACAGGAGACTCCCTGTGGTCACCGGGCAGGCCCTGGGGATGAAGCAGCCCTGCATTCAAACCACAGTCCTGGACTTCACTTACCTGCTGGAGAACTGAATGAATCATGTACACGTAGAATTCCATTACTGGACACTGAGGAGAATACCGACCCATGACATTTTTATGGAATTATTAAAATCATGTGAACTAGCTGCATTGTCAATCCTCCAGAAATGTTAATTCCTTTCTCCTTCTCCTCCCTCCATTTCAACATATGTACTTGATACTGAGAGGATGGGAGAGAGGCAGTTAAGAAAATGCCCCCTACCTTCTGCTCCACATCAAAGAGGCAAGCATACAGGCATTTGCACAGTCACACCTGTCTGAAACCTGCCCATTTATTTACCAGATATTTACTGAGCATTTACTAAGTGCTACATACAAAACTAGGTGCAGGGCTATAGCAATAAAGAAAACAAGGCCTCTCAATAGTGCTTATTATCCTAGTGCGAGATGGATAATAAGTAGGTAATTTCATAAGTAGCTAATAAATGTGCGGAGGAAACAAAGACCAAGTTTGCTGTTTAAATATGCATGGTCCGGGACAGCTGCTGTGAGGAAGAAGCACTTGAACAGAGCCTTTGTTCTCACTGTCCCCTCCACCTATAGTGTCACCCCTCATACTCGTCACTGTCCACCTACCAGCAGCCCTCTGGTCATCAGCGCTCTGCTCGCACGTCACCTGCTCCGTGCCCTGCTTCGGCTCACTCGTGGAAGCAGCATTAGTCTCTCCCTTCTTTATGCTCCCATGATAGCTTATATTCAGTCAGTCAGTACTTTCCATTGTTAGTGTGCTTCTCTTCCCTTGGCCTTGAGCTCTTCAAGGTCATGCATTCTTCTTCCTTTCAGCTCCAGTGCCAGGCACAGTGCTGGGCACAGAATGAGCTTGTTAATGGTGCATGGAGCAAGTGATGGAGGCAGCAGGTTGACTCACGTGTTGGCCCATCCAGAGCACATTTGGGGGCAATGGTCAAGTCACCTCAGCCTGTCCTGGGGAAGCCCACTCAGCTATGAGATGTAGATTTTGCTGCCAGAGCTCAGCATGTTCTTTTTCAGGGTACTCATCAGGTAGCACAAAGTCAAATCTGTTCCAAACTTTGTGGTTTGCAAATCTTTCTCAATCATATAATCATTGTGCAGTGCAGGTGGAGGGCCCTTTAGCCCATCCATGGCTTGCACCCCCATCCAGTCTTCTCCTCACACCTCAGTTGCCAACTCTACCAGCTTGTTTCTCACCCACTGAGCTTGCCCAGGCCCACACTGGTCTTCCCTTGCCCTCCCTCCTGTCCTGAGACTTGAGTTCAGAGTCTGTTTATGCCTGTTGCCATGTTTGTGGCCTTGGCCTAAATAATTTCCATTTGCTGAGCCTCAAGGTTGTTATCTTTGAAATCATCATCCTCTGCCCTGCTAATGATATGTAAATTTGGGAAATAACGTTACAAATTAAAATGTTCTAAGGCAATATATGAGTGAGTAATAGCGGAAAGAGGCACGAGTTTCACTTCTAGCTCCTGCACTCACTGGCTAG
The DNA here is from genome assembly GCA_004026765.1 of Micronycteris hirsuta. Taxonomy (NCBI): domain Eukaryota; kingdom Metazoa; phylum Chordata; class Mammalia; order Chiroptera; family Phyllostomidae; genus Micronycteris; species Micronycteris hirsuta. The sequence continues at coordinate 27,205 of PVJI01003131.1, forward strand.
GTGGGTCTCCAGAAATTTACTCTCTCTCTCTGGACTCAGTTTCCTCATATGTACCGTGGAGATGACAACAAGAGCAACTAACACTTACCGAACCTTACCATGTGCCAGGCAGTCTTCTAAGTTCTTTACATTTAATCATCCCCATAGCATGGCTGAGGACACATAGGCACAGAGAGATTAAATTACTCATTCAAGGTCACATAATTAATAAGAGGCAGAGGTGGGATTCAAACCCAGTCTCCCTGGCTCTGGAGGCTGTCCTAACCATCACATCATATTGCCAGCTATCTTGCCAAGCTGCTGTGAGGTATTGAAAGACTAAATAGAGAATATCTACGATATTGGGGGTGTCCAATCAATGTTAGTATTATTAGGTTATACCTCCTTGGAGCTTAGCACAGCCTAGGTTTAACAAACACTTACTTTGTTGCTGCATTTGACCACACGTCTGCTTCTGATTCAGCTGTGATTTTCAGGACCAGGCATTTATCTGGAGCTGCTGTCTTTTTGTAAACTTGGGAGTAACATACCAGGACCTGCTTAGGAATTTCTTTAAAGAGGGTACCACTTTGTCCTTTGTATTGGTTCTTTGTTAGTGGTCAGGCCCTTGAGGGGCTTCTGTTAAGTAAGGAATTGGACTTTGTTGTAGAGGAGGGTCATTTTGAGCACAAGGAAGGTGGGGTCAGGTCTGCAATTTTCTCTGGCTCCAGGAACAAATCCTCCACCTGCCCCTCTAAGCTGGTCTCAGGAGATGTGGGGATTGGTGGTGACCTCCAGCCTGCTGGCGATTACACACAGAGCTAAGAGCAATTTTGAAAGTCCCTTGCCATTTTGCTCTCTCTTTAAAAATTAAATGCCCAACACTGAGGTGTTTTATTCCCGGACCAGCTGGCCTTTAAAAGGATGGCTTGGAAGTGAGAGTGCCTGATGACTTCTGACCTCGGGAGTTTCTAGGGCTGGGAAAGGCTGCAGGAAGGCAGAGTGGCCTCATTCTTTTTGTCAACTTAATGAAAAAGAAATGAAAGCATCAGTCTTGATGACTGAATTCCATAGTGAGGGAGCCCTGGGTGGGATCCTGAACAAGGATATGGCGGGAGATACAGGATCAGACTGGGAAATTTGTACAGTCTGCTCAACACAATGGAACGAGCGCTGGACTGGGAAGATAAAGACTCACGTTCTCATTTCAAGTCTGCCACTAACTGTCTTTGTGGTTATGGATAAGTGAAGGACCCTTTTAAAGGTATTGCATTCTATGTTTAGTGTAAAAACAATACAGTGGAATAATTAATTTGAGTGAATCCTAGTTGTACCACTTACTATCTGGGTAATTTGGGTGAATTACTTAGCTCTTTGAGCCTCAGTTTTCACAGTTCTAAAATGAAGGTTTTGGAAGCTATGCCTGTGCTCATTCTGTGCTTAGAATGTTCCATCCCCCTTTCACCCTGATCTTTGCATCTTTGCCTGGCTAGGCTAGACTCCTCCTTTAGAATTCAGACCTGTCTTCCTTTTAGGTGGAAAGCCTTTCTTGACACCCAAGCTGACTGAGATGCACCTCCTCTCCCATCCCCAGCCCATCACTCCCAGGGCCTCCCCTTGTTTCTGCAGTTATCACTCTCTGTGGGGATATTGGGGGCCTGGGTCTGGTTCCTCTCCAGCTCTCTAGAGCTCACACAGGGCCTGATTCCCAGACATAATGCTTGCTGATAGAATGAATGAATTTCTCCCCAGCTCTGAAATTCTGTGCATCTAAGTTTATTTGCCTTTATGGGTACCTAATTTCAAAAAATAGACAAAAAATACATTGTTTTTTTTTTTCCTTTCACTAAAGGTAATCATTTCAGTCCTATACACTTATACAGAAATTCACATTTGACAAAACCTTTTTTACATTGACTACCTGCTACCCTACTACCCAGTGGCTTATCAACACTCAGGTTTTTCAACTACTGGAATCATCTCCAGGTAATGCATCCTTGCCTTGAACTGCCCATGTGCACAGGACTGCCATCCCAGCCCACAGCCCAGGTGGTCTTTTCATCAAGTTCTAAGGTATCCCAAGTAGTGGACCAAGATGAGTTGCAGGTCACCCGGATGTCCGGAGCTCACTGCATTGGGGTCTGGTTTTAAGCAGCAATGTCTCTGTCATGTGTACGATCTCCAAATTCACAGTCTTGCAGAGGAGCCTGCTGTTGACAGAGTTGTCAGCAGGGGCAAAAAAAGAATGCAAGATTGTCCGACAGAAATAAATCTCATAGAGTGTTTTGCCAAGCCATCCAAGCATTCATACATTTGCTGCTGCATGTGGAATACTGGGAGGGAAGGAGAGGAGGGGGACGTGGGCAGAGGGAGAGCTGAGGCTGGCTTGCACTGTGGGCAAATCAAAGTTCTCCCCTACCCCCACGTCCTCCTGCTTCTTCTCTCCTTCTAGGAGGCCCTGCTTGGGACACGTATGGTATCTTTTCCTTCTTGGTTTATTCTCTCTCTGACTCTTTTCCTTTGTTGCTTTAGCCCCCGATGGCCTACATGTTAAAGGAAAACAAAGAGGTCTCGGTGTGTTGTGTGTACGGGGCTTGAAGACAGCACTGCACACAAGCTGGACCCTGCTAAGTAGGTGTCCCTCAACCATGTGCCATTTGACCATGACTCCCCTTTGCTACCCAATCTGTATCTAGACCCCACTTTAATTCTGAATATACTATTCCCTCGCCTGGAATACCTCACCCATCCAATCTTCCTCCCGTCTTCAAGAAGGCCCACTTGAAGGGTTTGTTCCCTCCGGAGAACAAATCCAGCCTTTTGCAACCATGTTCCTCCTCGATTTGGGGTAGTTTTGCAATTAAAACTCTAGAGATGGCCATTGGGCTCTGCTGCCTCCAGTTTCCTTCTTTGCACTTTTCTCTTGTGTGTATGTCAGAGTACTTGCTTTCAGGAGATTGCAAAGTTGCTGAAGAAAAGAATAAACACTTCCTCACATATCTTTGTATATGAAAGTAATTCTGCTTTTAGGAGGCTCTGCATGCTGGAACAGTCAACATCTCTTAACCACAGTTTCCTTCTTTATAGAATGGGGTAGTGATGCCTACCTTATAGAGAGCTGGGAGGTGAAATGAGACAATAAGACTAGCATCAAGAGCCGTGTCCGCCAACACTTAGTGGCAATCAGTAAATATCCTCAGTAAATACTGAGTCTCTCCAGAATACATCGGTAGGACGTTATGCCAGGGATTAAAGACAGGATGACATCATTAGGGTCTGTGGGGTCAGAGTGCCTGGGTTCAAATCTAAAATCTACCACCCTGTGCCTAGAGCAAGTTATGTCAACTCTCTTAAGCCTTGGTTTCCTCATCTGTAAAATAAAGATGACTGTGGAACCTCCCTCATAAGGACTATACAGAATAATCCACAGAAAGCATTCAGCAAAGTGCCTTGCACTGAGGGAGCACTGAATAAATGTCAACTGTTTTTGACGGGTGGATGGTACCTGCATTGGTTTTCTTAACAGTCCCATTGCATTCCAGCTTCTCTGATGAAGGAACTGTGGCTCACCCTGGAGATTCTGGGGGTTCACATCACATCCTTAATGAGGCATACAGGGGGGCAGGAAGAGCCCAAGACTTGGATTCCTACACACCTACCTGGAGCCCAGCCTCTGTGCTTTGCTTATTATTTTGTGGCTTTGGGAAAGTGGACCTCTCTGAGCCTTCTTTTTATCATCTTGGAAATGGGGTAATAATGTCTATCTTTAATGGTAAAAGCAAAACAAACAAAAAACAAACTAGTGCCAGCCTAAGAAGAGAGCTTTTGAACTGAAAACTATGCTACAGGGGAAGATATATTTGTTATTACTCTTCCTATAATCAGCCAAGCAACATTGGCGTAGTATCTCTTAGGTATCACTGGGCTGGGTCTAAGGAAGACCCCAACCTTTATAATTATGGTCAAAAAAAAAAAAAAAGAAGAAGAAAAAGAAAAAAGGAAAGGAATGCCATGAATACTGAGATGGCCAGAGCTCATGTCTCAATCGCAGGGCCATCCCGGGGTGGCTCGGGCCCAAAGCAATCAAGAGCTAGAGAGGAGCAGTTAGAAGGCCTGCCAAACCCTGCCTCAGCCTCGTGTGCGAGTTAGACATGCCACTTCATTTCTCTGAGCTCAGCATTTTTATCCACTAGGTGGGGATTAACAATTCACGTCTTGCCCCCTTTCTGAAGTTCCTGTGAGGGTCAAATGAGATGACCAGTGTTAAATTGCTGGGGACGCCGTAGCACACAACATGTGCTATGACATTTCTCGTTTCCCCCTGCCAGGTTTTGGAAGGCAGTGACTGTTGTCTGTATTTTCTTAATGCTTGTAACATTGCTTATAGCTTCACATTCAGCAGAAGCTCAATAGATGGTATTAGACGAATAAAGCATTGTTTCTGTTCATCTTATCAATAAGCTTTATTACTTTCACCGCCTAAACTTCTTGTCAAAAAAGTGCTATTCCCCTAATAAGGCTGCCTTTAAGCTTTACCAGTTTAAGCTGCTGCTGCGGGTACTACCACTATTACTACTACTAAATTGTTATTGCATATTAAACACTTCCTACGGTGTCAGCCCACGTGCTAGGCACTTAACGCGCGGTATCTTTAGCACTGAGGGCATTCTGTGAGGTGGGTGTGGAACTGAGGCTCAGAGCAGCAAGGGAAACTTGCTCAAGGGCGCAGGTCTTACAAACGGAAGAGCGAGGGTCGGAGACTAGTTTGTCTGATTGTGAATTCTACACCAGTTCCCTGTACCCACTGCCACTGGGAAGCCAACAGGCAGCCCAATTGTCCTGAAATAGCTCACAGTTGAGTGAGGCAGTGATTTTTCCTGTGAGTGGATTAGAAGTAATTCCCACTTTGAGAACGCAGGGGGTGTGAGGAGCAGACAGGCCAAGGTAAAAAAGCCAGAAAAACAATTCTTCTTTCAAAGGGGAAAAAAAAGTCTGTATTTGGATTCTTTTTTACACATCCAACCCAGCAGAAAATTGGTTTGTGGAAGATGTAGGTCGTGGCTGTGGCCTCAGCATCTGGACGCCTTATATTGTACACTGTGTTACCGGAGTAATATCGTGTACTTTATTAGCACCAGCAGGATCTGGGATTCCCATGGGGACTGTTCTTTGCTGTCAGATGTATAAGGCCATTTAATCTCCCTTATCAGATCTGGTTCTGCCTCCCCACTCCCAACCCCCACCTCCTTTTACAGACCAATAAAGAGAATTTCTTCAGATTCATTGGTCTGAAAACCAGCTTTTAAATACTGCTCCATCCGCCCCCAACCCCTGAATCAAATAGCGAGCAAACCAAGGAGGTGCCAATGCCTTGAAAATTAGCGTTGTGCAACTGGTTAGCAATTTCCTCAGGAAATTTGTCATTGGAACTTCATCTTCGTTAGGCAGAGACTGGAGGAAGAATTTGCTAATTACGTCTGGCCAGCTCCGGTCTCACCCAGGCACTGCGATCTTTGGGGACAAAGTTGGTGTTTTTTGTTTGTTTAATTGGTTGGTTAGCTTTCTTTGCTTGTGCGTTTGCTTGTTTTTTGTTTATTATCAGAAACCCAGTTACACCTTTGGTTCTGGCTGGAAGAAATGGCTGCAATCACTTGATGGAGAGGGAGAATTTTCTCTGGACAGAACCTGCATGTATGCCTGGCCTGTTGGGGGGCCAGTTTGATAGAATCAAATAAGGTGTTTGGGGTTCAGAGAGATTTGTGTTCCAAATCCAATTCTGTGTGTGTTCCCTGTGCACCGTGATACCTATGCATACATGTAGCTTGTGCCAGGCCTGGGACTGGTTCAGGGGACCTTGGGATTAAGACACCACCCCACATTTGGAGAGACCACAGTTTTGTGGCTAAAAGACATATCTGAACAAATGCTATCAACACAGTGGGGTAAGTGCTATGGTTTCCAAGGCAGGCCCTTGGCCCAGTCATGAAGCCCAGAGAAGGAATCTTGGAGGAGAGAGTGCCCAAGCTGACTGCAGCCTTGGGTTAGTCTCTTCACCTGTGAACCTCAGCGTCCTCAGCTACAAACGGGGCAATAATACCTACATTGAATGTCCCTTTAGGAGATATGCTATACACTGTATATGAAATGCTTAGCCTAGGATCTGCCATATAATAATTAGTATTATTTAAAAGAAGCAAAGGACCTGAATAATAACACTACTAGTCTTTGTGTGACAGAACTGGAGAGAACCGTAGAGTACATTCTGGGAGACCTGCATTTGGCTCAAGTCCCTCCTTAGCTGTGTGACCTCCTTAGCAAGTCACTTCACTCCTATGAAACTCAGGCTCCTTTTTGTCAGATGGGTTTAAGATCGGGAGGATCAAATCAGATTGTTAAGTGGGAGGGGACTTGCAAAGTGTAAGTTGTATAACTAGAAAGAACTTGTTTGTTATCATTATAACTAACTAGTACAGATGACAGAGGAAAGGCAGCTCTGCAGATGGGAGGGTGTCAGGTTCCCAGGAGGTGAAGTGGAGGCTGGGTAAGCCCCAGCTCCAGCGCGATGAGTATCTGTCTGTAGGATATGATTTTAAGCAGGACTTCTCCACCATGGTGGGATGAGAGGACAGAGACAATATAACAATTACCCAGAAAAGTTTTCCAAAAAAATAATATATATGTATATAGCTCCTCTTCCTTCCCATCCCAGCTGTGTGACCAAGACTTATCGGAATCTGCAGTGGGAGTTGGTGAGATGCCTTTATAAAAAGCTAATAGCCCCCCTCTTCCCTCAAATTGAGTTCTACAGTTTCAAAGAACATTGAAAAGCCCACTTGATACTAATCCGCATCTCTCTACCTCTTGTCATCAGCACTGTAACCCATTAGCCTGTGCCTGTGCCTGTGCCTGAAGCCTTGTTCCAGTGAATGAATCACTCAGTCTCCACATTTGGCTTCTTCATCTATCACTCGGTCTGGTGCATCCAGCCCCTATCCAGCCAGTTGGGCAGTTTTAAAACATAGGACCATTATGGGACCTAGGACCTATGATGTTTCTTTAAAACATAGGACCTAGACTTAAAACATAGGGCTGTGACATCTGTAGGACCACTAGAACAGGGACATCTTCATGAGCAAGCCAGGTTTTTGAGAGTCCTGTTAGAAGACCCTGAAATATGCAGTCATCATTGGCGATCCTGGTCATCCTTAGCACAGCCCTGTGCTAGTGGTACCACTTTGCATTTGCACAGCTCTCCATGGGGGAAAAAGCACTTGCCCAAGTACTATGCCAGTGTCCCGCAGGCAACTCTGAAGTCAGCAGTGCAAGTATCATTGCCAATTTCGCAGAGTAAGGGGTTCCAGAGAGGTTAGGGGGCTGCCTGTGGTCACAGTTAGCAAGTGGCACAGCCAGGGCTTCCCTGGAGGCTGTGCCACCATAAGGAAATGTGACAGGGCTTACTTTTAGACAGGACATGCTCAGGAGCTGGCGTCATTTTATAAGCTGGTACTGAGAATCTGTTTAAAATTCTGTTCCTTGCAATGCATCCTCTTGAATCATTTCCCCTTTGTTTAGGGTCAGATGTTCAGCTCTATATAAGGACCATGTGAGTAACGAGTGGGCGGATCAGTTCTAGAAATATATATGTGACCCCGCTGCCCCAGAGGAAAACAGCACAACATGATAAATTCTGACTCATATTTTCTCAGGCATGCTGGAGTTCAGTGGGGACTTAGGGAAAAAGAGAAATATACGTGCGCATGTATTTATACATCTGTATGTGTACAAATGTGTGTATGTTTAAGAAGACTTAACCAACACCAGTGTACAAGAGAAAATCACAGCTCTCTAATAATCTTTCTGGGTTTAAAAAAAGAAAAGAAATCAATTCCACAGCTTTCTACCTGGGTCGGCCAATAATCACAAAGATGATGCCTTTACACTTAGGCTGGTAAAATGTATTCACATCGATAATACAAACACACACACATATGGCAAACCTTTGCTGAGAACTTACCTTGGCCTAACACTTACTGGACCCCTTGCATATTTTATTGTGCTGAATTCTCTCAGAATCTCTACGACAAGGTTATCATTGTCATTTTTAAGTTAGGGGAGTGCGTTCAGTAAAGCAATGTGATTTACTCCAAGTGCATAGCTGGAAAGGCCCAGAGCTCTTCAGTAGACAGGATCTGAGACTCCAAAGCCACTGCTCTTTACATTGCCACAAGGCTGACTCTTGACTTACACATCTATAGGTTTTTATTTTTAAACAATTTTACTGTGCTAGTGTTTTCCTCCTTGCTCTTTCTCCCTCTCCTGCTCTTTCCTTCCTCTCTCTCTCCTTTGTCCCTTTCTCCCTCTCTTCCTCCTTCTCCTCTGGCTTCTCCTTATTTATTCCCCTCCTCCCTCCACTCCCCTTCTTTATCCATCTCTCTCTCTGAAGAAACAAGTGGTCTTCACTCTTCTGGAATGATAGCCTCTCATGGCTAGAAGAAAATTTACAGGTCATCTATCTTTTTGCCATGACCAGTGTGGCTCAGTTAGTTGGGTGTCATCCTGCAAACTGAAAGGTCGCTCGTTCGATTTCTGGTCAGGGCACATGACTGAGTTGCAGGTTCATCCTAGCTAGGGCACGTTGGGGTGCATGCAAGAGGCAACCGATCTACGTTTCTATCTCAGATCATCGATGTTTCTCTCTCTCTCTTTTTCTCCCTCCCTTCCCCTCTCTCTAAAAATAAATAAACAAGTTTAAGCCAGTGGTTCACAGCCCTGGTTCACATTAGAATCACCTGGATTTAAAATATTCCTGCTTGGATCCTATCCCAGACAATTAAATCAAAATCTCTGGAGTCATCATTTTTTTTTGTTTTTGTTTTTTAACTCTCCAGTTGATTCTAATGTGCAGCGCAGATTAAGAACAACCCATCTGGACTCATTGACCATTCCTTCCACAATATCCCTGCACATTTTTCACCCAGCCCTTGCTAAAAACCCCGATGGCAGAAGGCTTAAAATCCTAGAGAGAAGCTGATTTCATTTTTGAGTCCCTCAATTTAGGGAATAAACAACTACAACAACAAAAACAAAATCTTGTTATGAGTCAGGCAGTGTCACTTCTGTTATTTTGTGGAATCCTCACAGGGTTTTTATTATTATCTCTACTTTACAGACAAGGAACTTGAGGCTCATTTATTCCTCCATTCAACAAATATGTACTGCATTGATGCCCGCTAGATGAAAAGCCTGTTATAAGCACTGGACAGGTACAGATGAACAAGGCAGGCATGGCTCTGGCCCACAGAGAGCTTTCTTTGGTTGGGGAAGATAATCGTTAAAAACCAGATTGCACAGCTAACTAATCATGGGTGCAATGAGAGTTAGAAAAAGGTAGAGCTGGCCTTGTGTGAGGGCAGGGAGTTCAGAGAAAGCTTTCTAAATGGAGCACCCCTCTGAGCTGAGCCCTGACAGACAAGCAGGAATTGACTAAGGAGGGGAGGGGCTGTGCAGGGGATGAGGCAGCTGTGTGCAGAAGGCCATGACACAGGAAAGTTCTTGATGCTTTGGAGGAACCAGAAGTTGGCCAGCACATCATCAGGATTGAGAGAGGAGCCCCAGAGGTTGGTGAAGATGGAGGGTGGGCAGGCCCAGCCCAGTCTGCTCATTCAGGCCAGGAGAAGCCTTTGAAGGATGTTACCCAGGGGGCAAGGTATGGCCAGATGTGCGTCTGTGTCAAAGACAACGCCTCTCCAGGAGACAATGTGGGTGAGTCTCCTCCTATCATTCCGTAACTTCCTGCCTTCCTACATATAAGAAGCGTTTACTTTCTTCCTTCCTTTATAGATGTGCTCTGAGAGATGAGCTAGATCCAGAGACAGCACATAAATTGTTTCCAGTGGGAGAGTCCCATCTGAGGAGAGGAGAGAGGAGTCTAGACAGCAACTCAGAGAAAAAACCTTGGGAAGCTGAGCCATGGATTCAGAGATCATTCTTTATTCTAGTGCTTATATGGCTATGTTCTTAAGGATAATATATGAGTAGACTTATTTTAAATTGAAACATAGAGAAGATGTCACAGATCTAGGACTGTGGGAGTTTTACTCCTTAGAAAACCACTTGGAGAGTCTGTAAAAAAAAACCTGTCTTCAGTTCCATTTTAAAAACCACCCACAATCTAAAAGGAGAATCTTAAGCACTGGGCGTTTTAGGAGTCTGCTTTTAGGAAGTGTGGATGGTCATCCCTCAGACAGTCAGAGACATGGACTTTTCTCTCTGTATGTAAAAAGCCATGCACAAAAGCCCCATCTGGATGATGAGTATTTGATTTAAATATTTTGCTCCATTGACTTTTTCTCTCCTCTCTCTCGTTTCCTATCACCTGGACATAGGCAACCCTTAGGTGTGAGCCCAGGAATTCAAACCCAGGTCCAGGCACAGGGGAACTAGCAGAAACAGGCACCCACAGAGACATGGTCCAAAACGCAACACAATGGCCAGCTTCTGGCCTCCTCACCCTCCTACACAAACACACGGAGACAACTAACACTCACAACTTTGACCTCCAGAAAGCAAACCATCCCTCCCCAGGGCCAAGAGTGGAAGGAGCATGGGCGTTGGAGCCAAGCAGTCCCAAGTTCCAATCCCAACCCGTCACTGTGACTTGGACAAGCTGCTTATTTTTTTCTCAACCCCCATTTTTTTCAATTATAAGTTGCACGTAAGAATACATAAGACTGGTTTAAGAATTAAGGTATAGAAAGTACTTGAAACATACAAGATACTTGTTCTAATTATTATGTGCTTGTCAAAATACTCTTGCCCGGAGCCCTGGCTGGTGTAGCTCAGTGGATTGAGTGTGGGCTGGGAACCAGAGGATCCCGGTTCGATTCCCAGTCAGGGTACATGCCTGGGTTGCAGGCCAGGTCCCCAGTGAGGGCCATGTGAGAGGCAACCATACATTGCTGTTTCTCTCCCTCTCTTTCTCCCTCCCTTCACCTCTCTCTAAAAATAAAATAAATAAAATCTTTAAAAAATAAAAATGGCAGACAGTCTGCAATATATTAAAAAAAAAAACAAAACTCTTGCCCAGATCATCAGTGCTGGTGATCCAGAACTGAATCCCGGTTACAGGAGCCCTGAGAGCATCCATCTGAATTCGGCCCCCTGATATTGCATTTTAGAGACCATTGAAGCTTCTGATTTTTCTTTCCATCCCACATCTCAAATATTTATGTCTTCAGGCCCAGTTTCTCTTGCCATCTCTGCCTAGAAAAAACATAATAGTCTGTTACCTTCCTTTTGGGTTGGTTGGCCTATAAAAGTTATAGTCCATCTGTCTGTCAGTCTGTCCATCCATCCATCCATCTATCCAGGCATTCGCCAAGGTCAGAGATGCCACAAGATAATCTTTAAGGTATGAGAGGTACAGGAGCTAAATTATAGAACCACATTCTCCAAGAGGCATCTGCTAGTTTCAGAGTGAAGGGTTCCCCCCCAACATTCTGAAGCAGAATCTCTGTGGTTAAGGCCATGAAACCTACACTTTAAACCAGCACCCTGGTAGTTCCAATGCCACCTAAGTATGCGAACCACTCATTATATCATGGAGTGTTTTCACTATCCTTCTGAGGAACATTGATTTTAGCATTTTGAGGAGCATCAGGGAGTAATTAGAAGGCCTGATGTAGAGATGTACAGAATCTGGCTTATGTGTGAATGTTTGTGGCCATTTGAAAACCTTCATTCATGCATTTGTTTAGCAGAATGTCTGATCTGTGCCGGGGGCTGCGTGGTGCTGAGGATGTACCAGTGCAAGGACTGATGGGCCCTTACCTTCAGGAGGCTAACAATAGAATGAAGAGAGACAGAGAGTGACTACCCAAACACACAGATCAATAAGGCTATCTCTTGGAGCTATTAGTGCTGTGAAGGAAATACTATCCAATATGGGGTTGACTGGGCTTGGGGACTCCCTTGACAGTGATGGTAACCAGGGAAGGCTTCTCCGAGAGGGACATCTGAGCTGTGAGACCTGAATGTCAAGAAGGAGCTGGACTTGCAAGGATATTGGGAAAAATTGTAGGCAAATGGGACAACAATGGTAGAGTCCCAGAGATGCAAACACACTTGGAGTGTTTAAGGGGCATGAAGAAAGCCAGGCTGGTATTTATAGCTGAGAGAGGCAGGGAGAGGGTGATAGGAGAGGAGAGCAGAGGAGTCAGCCTTGTAGACCACAGTGACGCATGTGGTTTTGATGCTGATGGTCTTGGTAAGGCCTGTTTCCGCAGCTGTATCCAGGGGTAGTGGGAGACAGAGCATCTGTCTCTCTAAACAGCCTTCAATGCATTGGCCTCATTAACAGAGGCTCTCTGAGACCTGTTGATGCTGAAAATTCTTGGGGGAAACCCTTGGGGGGAAAATCCCAGGTTTGCTCCCCTACCACTGTACCTGTATTTTCCAGGATTGCTCTCTTGTTGAGGCCACAATGGCCTGCCCTAGGAACAGCTACCTGGAGTCCTCATGTCTGGAAAGGGTGATCTCAGTCAAAAACTTAGCCTTGCTCCAACATAAAACATAATTCCATTGGAAAAAAGTTGCAAAAATGTTGCTTCTACAAACCTATTGCTTCCAAAAGCTAGCAAGCTTCACAAGCAAGAATTGAGAGCAGTGGAAAAATTAATCAGTGTGTTTGTTCATTATTCAACAAACCCCAAAAGCTGATTTTGAGGTCATCAGGGATTTCTAAATTGCTCAGCCCAATGGTCACTTTTCAGAAATCATTTCATTGGATGTCCAGGAAGATTTTATATAGAACAACTCCATCTTTTATTTATCTTATTTTCTTTAAACAATTTTTTATTGTGATAAATGATATACCCAGTGTAACATACAATTTACCATCTTAACCATTTTTAACTGTGCAGTTCAGTGGAATTACTTACATTCATAATGTTATACAACCATGACCACGATCCATCCTTAGAACCCTTTTCATCTCGTAAAACTGAAACTCTGTACTCGTTAAACAGCAACTCCCTATTACCCTTTCCCCTGGCAACCGCCTTCTACTTTCTGCCCCCGTGATTTTGACTATTGTAAGTACCTAATGACAGGAACCGGTTTATTTCACTCAGCATGGTGTCCTGAAGGTTCACCCACGTTGTAGCGCATGTCAGAATCCCTTTTTATCTATTTATTCACTGATGGCCGCTTTGCTCACTTCCGCGTTTTAGCTATTGTGAATGGTGCTGCTGCGAACATAGGTGTACAAACATCGCTTCACATTTCTGCTTTCAGTTCTTTTGATTATATCCCCGAAGTGCAATTTCTGAGTCATATGGCAATTTTCATTTTAATATTGTAAGGAAACGCCACACTGTTTTCCACAGCAGCTGCGCCAATTTACATTCCCACCAACAGTGTCCAGGGGTTCCAATTCTCCTACATTTTTACCACCCAGTGTTATTTTCTGTTCTTTTGATAGTAGCTCTCCTAATAGGTGTGAGGTAATATTGCACTGGAGTTTTTAAAATTTTTTAAGAAAATTTAATCATTCTTTCAATTACAGTTGACATATAATATTAGTTTGAGGTATACACCCCAGTGACTAGACATTATATAAATTGCTAATCTCTCTGCAGTTTTGATTTGCATTTCTTTACTGATGAGTGAGGTTGAGCATTCTATTGATATGCTTATTGGCTGTTGGCTGTTTGTATATCCTCTTAGGAGAAATGTCTATTCAAGTTCTTTGCCCATTTTTATTTATTTATTGAGTTTCAGTTCTCTATGTATTTCCATCTTTCTCAAGCCTCCTTTTTTTCTGGCTCTTCTGCTTCTGTACTCTCCTGGCATGCTTGCCCTCCTTGGCTTATTCTTCCGAGTCTCCTTTACCAATTGTTAATGCTGAATGTAACTTCTAAATTCTAATGCTATTTACAGCTCAAACATGATTCAGCCAGTGAGAAGCAAAAGGTATAAACAGGTATTATGGAAGCATAATATTATGGAAGCAGGGTATATGGGCATTTGTTCCAATCAGGGATTCAAGAAGTCAGCTGGCTGAGACGGTTCATGAGTCAGACCTCCTGATCTGAGAGGGGAGGACAGTGCTTTCCTGGCAGAGAAAACAGCCACAGGAAGAGAATTTCATTGTATGGCATGTGGGATTTGGCCTTCTAAGAGCAACAAATTTTTGGTGGAAGGCTGTGGAAAATAAGACTTGGAAGGTAAGCAGAAGCAGGTTGGAATGGTCTTTTTCTGACTGTGATGAGACATGGTTTTAAACTAGAGACATGGTGTAAACTGGAGAGTGACATGTTTTGCATTTTAGAATGATTCCTGTGACTGCAGTGTGAAGGATAAAGTTAAGTGGGTGTGAGACTCAGTCAGGATTACAATGAAAAGATCCGGGGAATAATTGAGGTAAGGGGTGAAGGTGGCTCGGCCTAAACTGTTGGCAGCAGAAACTGAGAGGGGCAGATGGATTCCCATGGATGGGCATGAAAAACAATTAGGAGATGAAATGATCAGACATAGACTTTATTGGATGAGAAATCGGGTACTAAGTCCCAATTGAGCACAAAGAAGTAGACTCCAGAAGGTAGACCCTTCAGCAGTTCAACAAAGTAACTTGGCTTTAGCCAAACTCATATGACCTTTCCCGCTGATGTTTAGGCATATGTATATGCCTCTGTGTGTGAAATGTCCAGGCTGTAAAAGGCCTCAGTAAGTCTTTAAATTCCTCTTCTGAGAGATATGGCAACAGGCTCATACAAAGGGTACATTGCCCAGAGCTCTTCACTCTCATTTTTATAACAGCAGATTTGACCTCTAAGAATGACCAGATCACTGCAGGTTCTCCTTTCCCAACAGCAGATACGTCCCTGAAGATATTAATGTTTAAAATATAACTTCAGGGACATATCCTTTCCTGCAAGTGTTTTTAGCCTTTTTCTGTAATTGACTCTAAGAGTCAATGTTCAAAAGCAACAAAATACCAGGTGAGTTTTGGGGCTTTCTTAACCATCTTAGATCTGGAATATTAATAACCCCACCACCTCCAAACAGCTGTTTTTCTTATCCTACTAAACGTTTTCAATAACAACTGATGGGCACCTGAATGGAACTTGACTCAGCAGAAATTAGAAATCAT
Organism: Micronycteris hirsuta; assembly: GCA_004026765.1. Taxonomy (NCBI): domain Eukaryota; kingdom Metazoa; phylum Chordata; class Mammalia; order Chiroptera; family Phyllostomidae; genus Micronycteris; species Micronycteris hirsuta. The sequence goes on from PVJI01003131.1 coordinate 42,335, forward strand.
TCCAGGGAAATGTACCTTGGCTCACTCTTTCTATCTTCATGATGAAATGTTCCTCCTAATTTGGGGGAATGATGGGAAGAAATAAAAGCCTTGAGGTGTTGTCCTCCATTACGTTAACAGACGATGGGATGAGTTTAAGTTTCATCACACCAACTGCATTTATCTTAATTCTAGGGAGCTCTGAGAGTGGGAGATGTTATTTCTGTAATCATTGATGCATCTAAAAGAAGAGGCAATAAATGTCGTAGAGCTGTGCCATCCCCACCCAAGAAGTCAGTTTTACTATATGATAATTTTAAAAACAAATATTTTTTTAAATGATAAAAATAAAATAAATGTAGTTGTTTATTTTGTAAGCAACTGTAAACCAATTGTAAACAACTGTAAAATCTTCCCAAAACAAAGCAAACTAACCAGCTGGCCTGGATGTCATGGCTTCACGCTGAGTTGCCTGAGAGTGCCCATGCTGTGGTCCCCAAGGATGGGAGCCTTCCAGTCCCCGCCCATGGATTCAAATCCTGGCTCTATTACTGACTAACTGTATGGTGTTTGCATGTTAACCAAGTTTTCTGTGACTTACTTTACTCATCTGTAAAATGGGGGTAATGATGCCCACTCCACAAGATTATTTTCTGGTTAAATGAGCTGTCGACAAGGTAATGCACACAAAGCACATAGTACAGTGCTTTGTACCAAGTGGGTGTTCAATCTGTTCTCGTCAGGCTTCAAAATTTGATGCTGCTGGTAAGAGACTTACATTAGAACCAGAGGATAAAGAAGTGGTTCATTAACAACCGGCCCAGGGAGAATACACTCCATGGGAAACTGCAGGGTCGTTAAGCACCAATGGTGGTAACAAGGCCATTAATTTCCTGGGGTTTCTTTTATGGAACCACACAGTGAGGTGATGCTTAACTCAGCAGGAGGGAAGAGTTTGGTGGTGTCTGGGGGCAGGAGATCACAGCTACTTTGCAAGGTAGACTGGCTGTGAAATGCCAGAAGAATTGTGCACTCACTGTGTCTTCACTGTGGATCATCCCTAAGGATAGAGCATCTGAAAATCATTTCTGTGTGTTCATTGCAAGCAGTGAGGTGTAAAGAGCATTGACTTTGGACTCTTAGACCTGACTGTGAATCACATTTCTAACATAGCTAACAAGAGACCACAGGCATTTTACTTCATCTTTTGTTGCCTTAGTTTCTTCATCACCCAAATGAGGAGAATCATGAGTTTCCATGAGGGTAAAATTAGAGAATATGGGAGAAAGCACTTTGAGAATATTTTTTAAACCTTAGAGTCCTAGGCAATGGAAAGTATTATCTTATTATGATGGGAGTGATTTAAACTTGGGTCTTTTCTCACTTCCTTTCATTAACCTTCTTTCTCCTCCATTTGTTTGCTTGAAATAGTAGATGAATGAGTTATTTCTACCAATTGTCAACTGCTCATGCTTTGGCTAAAACCCATTGCAAAACTTACAGAGCAAAGAGCAGGTACAACGTGATCTTCAGAAGTTATTTCATTAGAATGGATTTCTGAATATGAAAAATCAATATCCCCTCAGAGGAAATTTCTGGAAGAACCGAAAAACCCACATATTACCATATCAATTTGAATGGACTACATAAAATAATTTTAGCTCTGATTTTTTTCAACAACTAGGAAAAAAGGGAAAGAGTCTAAAAGTTATATAGATGACCATGCCAGACAGTAGAGATGTTTCTTTTTTAGGACAAATTTTAAATGTGGAAATAACTCTGAAGACAGTTTTGCAAGACACCAGATGCCAGACCAATGTCCTCAGCATGGCCCATTAGACCTTGTACGGTTTGCTCTCCACCGGCCTCTCTAGCCTCATCTCCCCACCTTGCTCTCTCTGCTCTAGACTACTTTTCTCCATCAAGCCAGGAAAACTCCTACCTCAGAAACATTGCAAAGTTGGTTCCTTCTGCCTTGCAGGCTCTCTTTCCTAACTTCACCCAATTAATTTCTACTTACTTTTCAGAACTCATCTTAAATAATCTTTCCTCAGAGGAAGTGTCTCAGCCTCCAGATTCTCCCTGCTTTACCTCTCCCCTTACCCCACATAGCACACTTCCCTTCACAGAACCTATCTCAATTTGTGATTAAGTATTTGGCCACTGTTTATTTTCTACCATGTCCATATGTGAGCTTCCTGAGGGCAGAGGGCATGTTTGTTATGCTCACCAACAATTCTGTGTACCTAGTACAAGACCTGGCACATGATCGGTGCTAAAAATATTAAGAATAAAAACATGACCCTTCTATAGCAACACAATTTCTCAGAAACTGGCCTGTTGGAACAGAAAGTTCTGATGTTTCTTCATCTTCATCCTGGCAGTGGGAATGAACTGGACATGGGCTATAATACATTTTCTCAGCCCAGAAAGGAAGCATTGATCAGGAAAAATGCTCTGCTATCATATTTACCTATTAACCCATTTGAGTATGTTTTTTGGGGGGAGGGGGTAGATAAGGTCCAGAGTATCTTTCATCATATACCAAATACACCATGATATGACTTTTGGTTCATCTTTCACCATTCTTCTAATTAAGAGTCAGGTCAAAAGTCGTTTGAAGCCTTTCCAGATCTCCTGGGAAGACTAAGGGAAACTTTCTCACGCCATTATATGTGCATCTCTGTTATAGCATGTCTTTCACCCTTCTCTAATTGTCTGCATATCCACTCTCTTATCATATTGTAATGTCCTTAAAGATATGGCTGAAATACAAGATCTGTCCGGAAAAACTCCAGCCATTGTTTGTGCGACATCGATGTAACCCAGCAGCCAAGCTGAGTGGGATGGAGTGTGCATGCATGAACGATGGTGACTTCACTGTACTAATCAGTGGGGGAGGTAGACGCCATTGAGTGAGCATGTGTACTGTGTGACCATCACATTCAAAATGATTGAGTAAGTAGAGCAACGAATCTGTGTCAAATTTTGAATTAACTTGAATATTACTCTGGAGAAACTATTGATATGATTCAGAAGGCTTTTGGGGACGATGCAATGATTGCAGAACAAATAAAAGTGTGTTACATGTGCTTCAAAGATGGTTGAGAATCAGTTGAAAGTGATCCACGTTCTGGAAGGCCTGCAACAAGCAGAGCACCTAGAGCGTTGAGTGTGTTTGGGCTGCAGTCCACAGAGATCAGTGGCTGACGGTGCAAGCACTAGAAGCTGATCTGGGGATTCCAAAACCTATTGCATCCGAGATTGTGATGCAGGATCTTGGCGTGAAACGTGTTGTGGCAAAATGTGTCCTTCAGCTTCTGCTACCAGAGCAGAAGGAACATGGTGCTGCAGTTGCTAATGGCGCTGGGAGAACTGTGTGAGGTCCCAAGGTGCCTGTCTTGAAGAGGATTGAGGAATCACTATTCTATGCACAATGTTTCTTGTATCTTCTTCAATAAATGTCTCTTTCTTATAGTACATGGCTGGATACTTTCTGGACAGACTTCATCCTCCCCCCAAATGTGCTTTCAGCATGAAGGATAGTACTAGTTATAGTACTAGGTGCTTGATGAATACATTTTGATGAATAAATAAATGAATCAATCCTAAGGTAGTTAGAAAAATTCAATATAGCAAGGAAAATTGGACCAGACATTTTGATTGGCTCTTTAATTTTTTCACATGTCTTATAAATGTGTCAATCAAACATATTTGGTCTTTCTACTGAAAGGTCTACTTGTTGACATTCCTAGTCTTTAAGAAAATATGATGCAATGGCAAAGTGGTGCCTATTTTTAATTCTCATCACTATTTGCATTGGAAAACAGCTACTTAGCACATTTTTCAATGACTTTCATAAGGTAGATTCCCCCCCTTTTTTTGTTAGCCTCAGGTTCTCAGCATGTGATACCACAATGTTTTTGCTCCAGATTTGCAAGTGCAATGGCATTAGTTCTCAAAGCAGTTTGTCACATAGAAAATGTTCTACAACAAAGAGGATTAATTGTTCTCATTGTGTAAATGTTTTGAAATGCAAGGAAGCCCATCTTTCATTGGATTCTGGTTGACTAGAACTACTAGAACTCCAACCTATAACTATCTCTGTAGTCCCATTTTCTGGAATTCCAAATCACACTCTGTACAACAAAATGGATCAGCCTGTGGATCCCATGTGATTTTATGCTTCTGTACTTTGTCCACACTGTTCTCTCCATCTGGAATATCTTACTCCAGTATCGCTTGAGAAATTCTCACTTACCTCTTGAAAATCATTTCAGGTGTTACTCCCTCCAGGAAGACTTCTTCAAATGCCCTAATCTGTTTTGGATGCATCTTCTTCGTTCTCTCCCCTACCTCTGTTCTTTGCATCGATGTGAATGTATATGTGGTGCTGGGAGTTCAGCTTAATGTTTAAGAAAATAAGTTTTGGAGTTAGCATGGGGCTGCATTTGAACGCCACTACTTACTAGCTTTGTGATCTTGGGCAAGTTATGAATTCTTTCTGAGATTTCATATTCTCACATGAAATGAGGTGACTTTACAGAACAGATGTGACTATTAATAAGGAACTCTATACTGAGTAGTTTATACAATGCATAGCATATAAGAAGCATTTCATATATGCTTGGTGTGATTTTACTGCCAGTAATATCAATACTACTACTATTAATACTTCTACAACAACCAATATCAAATTACTTACATACTGTGTTAAAACTATCCATTTAGGTATTTGTTTCTCCTACTGGACCTAGAGCGAGCACCCAGCCATTTCAGGTTGCCTAATATTGAGGGAATTCCTGCAATATGGGACTTTCAGTGTTAAAACTAGGATGGTCTCAGGAAACCAGGATGGCTGGTCATGGTCAGTCACTGGGCCATAAATAACTTACACTCTGACCTCTAATATTTATATTCTCAGTACAGAGCGCATTGCTCCTTAGGTATAACCTGCATTGATAGGAGTGGGGTTAATAGGAGCTTTCTTATTTTTTCCAACCATATGTTTCCGTACCCTGTAGTTTTCTTTATACTTCCCATCTGTGTTAGTGTGCTAGGGCTGCTGTAACAAAATACACTGCAATAGGTGTCTTGAATAATAGAAATTTATTGTCTCATTGTTCTGGAGTTCAAGACCAAGGTTCCAGCTGATTTGGTATCTGCCAAGAGCTCTCTGCCTGGTTTGCAGATGGCTGCCTTCTCACTATGTCCTCACGTGGCCTTTTCTTGGGATGGACACAGGGAAGCGCAAGCTGTCTGATGTCTCTTATGAGAACACCAATTCTATTGGATCAGAGTGCCACCATTATGACCTCATTTAATTTTAATTAGTTCTTTGGAAGCCCCATTTCCAAAGACAGACTTACTTTTTTTAATTGCTCTTCATTATTGCACTTCACAGATATTGTGGTTTCATCAAATGGAGACAAGACCCTCCACCAGAGAAAAGATTATGACTTGCAGATGATGGTTAGCATTTTTTAGCAATACATCATTTTTTAATTAAGACATGTACATTGTTTTTTTTAGACCTAATGTTATTATACGCTTAATATACTATAGTACAGTGTAAACATAACTTTTATAGGCACTGGAAAATCAGAAAGTTCATGTGACTTGCTTTATTGCTATATTCAGTTTGTCACGGCGGTCTGGAACCAAACCCACAGTATCTCCAAGGTATGCCTGTACAGCCACATTGAAGGTCAGGGCTTCAACATGTGAATTATGGGGAACACAAACATTTAGCTCATAATACCACCGTAACCTCCAGCTGTACCACATTTATAAACCACTGTATTTGTTTGTTATTGTTCCCTAACAAACTACTCCAAAACTTAGCGGCTTTTAAGAGCAAATATTTACTTAACTCATGAGAACTGCAAGTCATCTTGGGGGCTTGACTCATCTAGGATGGCTTTCCTCATGGATTTGCAGGGTTAGTTGGCAAGTCAGCTGAGGCTTTTAAAATCTTGGCTGGTTTCTCTCACACGTTTGGGGCTCCAGCTAGATGGACTACATCAGCAATGCTTTACTCGGCCCCTTCATTCTCCAGTAGGCTAGTTCAACTTGCTCACATGGCGGAGACAGGGGCCTGAGAGAGAGAGGAAGTGTGCAAAGCCTTGAGGGCATGGGCTGGGAACTGGCTCACCGTCACTTTTGTTGCAGTCATTGGCCAATTAAAGGCACAACACCAGCACAGATTTAAGGAAGGAAAATAGATGCTACCACTTGAGCTATAAAATCACCTAGCAAAGAGCCTAAATACATGTGGTTATGTTTATAGGATTATGATTGTGGTCATGCTTACAATCTACTGTAACCACTACCTAACAGAGCTGATGCTCAATAAATGTTAGGTTCAAAGCAGACATTCTGAGTCTCATAAAACAGCAGGATCTTGGAAATACAGTGTCCAGAAATTAAGAAATTTGTGCAGCAGGTTGGTGTATTATTTATGGGAGGTCATAACATAGTCTTAATACAATGATAAAGTGTTCGTACTGGGAAATGATATATGCATATAACGCCCTAGTCAGGGGGCCACATCAGCCTTGCGGTTGCCTTCAAAGGGCCGAATGTAATTTCAACTTCTTAACAGTTAAGGATTAGTTACATTTATACGGTCCTAAAATTATTTCGGCCCTTTGAAGGCAACCACGAGGCTGATGTGGCCCCCGGTGAAAATGAGTTTGACAGCCCTGATCTAAATGGTTAGAAAAGTACTCAGCTGGCCAGTTTTAGAAAGTTTCACAAACTGGCCTGAGAAGTGGATATGAAGTTGAGGTTGATTATGTGGGTTCCTCCTGAGAGTCTGGGACAGTCCAGGTTGGCTCTGCATTAGAAGAGGAAGCACCCAGGAGCGGGGTCTGGAGAACTGAGGCGATGTCAGCCCTAACAGCCGCGTGCCATCATGGGGTTCCATGCTGCCTCTGACGACCGCGTTCCTCAGGTTCGCTCACACATTCATCACTCAGTTAACGAATTTTACGACAACGTTGGGGAAATCATGTGGTTTGGCCCCAGTAGCTGGTGAAGTGGGTAACAGTGGAAACAAAAGCACTAGGCTAAAAAGGAGCCATTTGATTTGATATTTTTTAGTTCAATGTGCTAAACAGCTGAATTAATTAAAAGCTACTTTAGGGCCACTTTATATCCTTAACCAGCACAAACAGGATCTTTGGGCCTCAAGGGGTTTCGGGTGAGAAGCCCTCAGACAAACACTAGCAACAAGCTGCAGTTTTAGAAGCACGTGTTTGGAAACCACACGCCCTTGCAGGGGAACACTGAAGTTAATTGTGGATGTGGGAATAAAGCAGGTCATAAGCTGAGGAGTTAAAAGGCCTGGGAGGTTGGTGATTTGAGGAAGGCAAATGAATTAAGCTCAGGCAGTCTCTGCAGAGCAGAACAGTGCTATTATTAGACCAGAGCCTGCGAGAGGAAAAAATAAGGCTTGGCGGAAAGAGTTGTCCAGAAGGAACCTTATTCAGACGGAATTCTGTTCGTTGGCTGTGAATTCAGAATGCCTAATGTGTGCTAGTGGGTGGTAGAACAGAGAACTTCAGATGGGAGGCCAGGCAGGTTCCTGTGTAATCCCTGGCTCTGTTTCCAACTTGCTATGTCACGTCCGACAAGTCTCAGCAATTATGGCCTCGGTTTTCTATTGGTTAAGTGGATAATGTTATTATAGTACATCTGATTATAGGGCTGATAGCAAGCTAGTCATATCACATATGTACCACGTGCTGGTATTAGATATAAACATTATAATGGTGAACCTTAGGATCTCAAGGTTCATAGGAACCTTTAGTACTTAGTTGGAATTGCATCACAGATGATACATGGTTTATGTCCACCTTCTCTTTGTTTATACTTACTCTTCGTAGGAAGGTATAGCAGATGCTGTTGGTGCCCCACTCAAATCCACTGGCACTCACATTCTGTTGAAGGCTTCTTGGTACTTCTGCCTACAAATGAAGCAGGCTGACAGTGCCCAGGAATTAATGTCCCTAGGAGTAGCCATCAACTAACCATGAAAGGGAGGTGGTGGGTAAATGCTCCACCAACTTTTTCATTCCTCAGATGGAGTAGCTCTGAAGCACAGTCTTCATCATCTCCCAGAGGGGCCTAAGGGGACTGAGCTGCAGTTGCCCATAGAGATGGTCTGTGGACTATCACCCCTGAAAATGACTTCTGACCCTTTCATACCTCGCTGTCCACTCCCCTACTGGTGCTTCTAGGCACTGCCTACCAAATAAACCATTTGCCTTTAAATCGCATAAGACAGTAAAGACTGTGCCGGATTCATTTCTGGATAGTAGTACTTTGATTCTGGGGCAGAGACTACTGTTTGGCGAAGGAAGTTTGAGTTTAAGTTCCACCCTCTGTGGTTCCAACAATTAAGTGCATTCTATTTTCTCATGACAGTTCTTTCTGTCAGCCTAGCTTTAACTCCATTCTTTCCTGACCATCTCTTACCCCTCAATCTTATCTTCTCCGGAAGACTCACTTCCAATTTTTAAAAATTCTCTCTCATAACTTGATTTCAGGTTTGCTCTCCATCCCGGATTCTGTATTAACATGACATACTCAAATGGCGGCAATTTGAACCTGAGCCCCATAATGAACTTGGTGCTTGCTTTGTGGCTGGGTAGTGTGGTGATTGTTGCAAGCATTGTCTTAAATCCTTATGTGTACCAGGTACATGGTCACAATCTATAGCCACTGTGTAAACCCTTGAGTCTTTTTCAAAGCTCTTGTGTACACATGCCCTTTGATCTCAGGACGTAACATTCATTTAGTCGTTTGTTCAACAAATCCTCACCAAGTCTACTATATGCCAGGCTTTGGATTAGGCTATGGACTTAAGAAGCTAAAGAAGACAAATGTCTGCACTTGAAAAGTTCAACATAGTCTACTGGGCGACACAATAATACTCAATGCACGTTTTTAGACTGAGCAAGAATGCAAAGAGATCATTACAGGGCAGTGTGGTCGATGAGGTAGGTATGACACAGCAGCAGTCTCAGTGAGGTCCTCGGACCTGCATCATCAGCATCGACTGACAGCTGCGCAGGTCCGTTCTCAGGCCCCACCCGTTCAGACCACTAAATCAGAAAGTTTGACTCTGGGGCCAGCAGTCTGTTCTAATAAGCCCTCAGTCATTCTGATGTTCCCTAGAGTTTGAGAACCACTATGACAGAGAAAAGGAGAGGATTTTATGGTGAGAGAGAGAAAGGTGTAGGTATATTTGAGTGTTTATATATGTATGTGAAGAGAATGAGATGTATATGGGAAGAGAAATAAAGGAAGGCTTCCTGGATTAGGTGAACCCTGAGCTAAGTCTAAAAGGAGCATTATGACTTGGCTTAGTGAAGACCATCCTGAGATGAACTTAGTAATTTAAAGACCAGATATTCCTAGTGGTGGTCAAAAGCAGGTAAAATGTTTTACCACAATTGTGTTTTAATTATAGACAGTAACTATTTAGCAGTTTCTAATCATAGAATGGAAACTGTAAGGAACATATTTTGACTTAACAGAAGAAACTTTGAAGGATCCACCAAAGGTTCCCTCAATTAGGGCTTCCCCCATTCCCATACTCCCCCATCATGATTTTCAACCTCTTGAAGGCAGAATCTTCTTGACTTGATTTTCTTTTTTTCTTTTTTTTAAAATAAACATGACCCAAGCACTATACTCCTGACTCAGTGCATAGATGTTCAACGAGTATTTATTGATTTGAGTTAGAAAGAAAGGGCACAAGGCAGATCTTTCCATGTTCATTTTTTTTTTTTTTTTTGGCCACATGCCACTAAGCAATCGGTTTAGGCGACTTTAAATAAAGTGGCTGAATTAAACCAAATGTATGTTTGCTGTTGCGGAGACATAACCTACTGGTGGAGAACAATTTGGAGGTGTAGGTGTTCCATGTTGTTCTTTAGGATCCCCAGTGTCTAAATTACACATATCGACAAAGCAACCCTATAGTGCAGGTGATTTCTATTGTTCTATAATAACATAGATTATAATTAGCTGGTACAAAGGATAGTAATTCTTAATGCTTGTAGTGCTTTTTATGTTACTACACTCATTTACATCCATTAACTCATCTGATTCTTGCAAGTCTGAGAAGCAGGCAGGGCAGGTTTTATGAGGGTCCCTATTGCTCAGACGGCGGAAGCCAGGACTGGAAACAGCATATCATCATTTCTGCTGTGTCCTGTTGGCTAAAGCAGTCACAGACCAGACCAGGTTCCAGAGGAGGACAGATCAGTCCTGTTTCTCAGTGGGAGGGTGTCAAAGACGTTGTGCCATCTCTAATGCAGTGCAATGGCCTTCATACATAACCTCCTGCAGGGGTGTCCAGCCCACGTCCTGTGGGCCGCACGAGGCCCAGGATGGCTAGGAATGAAGCCTCACACAAAAGTGTAAATTTACTTAAAACCTTTGTTTTGTTGTTCATCAGTTTTTGTTAGTGTTTGTGTATTTAATGTGTGGCCCAAGACAACTCTTCTTCTTCCGGTGTGGCCTAGAGACACCAAAAGGTTGGACACCCCTGTTAGAGCCTCATAATGCCTACATCAAAAGGGTCATCATAGGTTCTCAGATAGTGGCAACGATTGTCAGTAACCAGTGGGGAAACCATCTGATTCCTTTGAAGAAGAGAACAACTCAGCATAACAGATGGCTATGTGGAAGACCGCCGATAAAGGTAAGAAGGCAAGGCTTATGGAAGAACTTTGATTGCCGTGGGGTCTTAAACACTGTCATCTGATTTCCAGGGCTTTTTTCTTTAAAGCTAACACATAAGACATTTACTCTATGCAACACTGCTTTAAGTTCTTACATTTATTAACCACTATAACCCTGTGACATTGGTGGGATTGTTGTCACTCCTGCATCACAGGGGAGGAAACGGAGGCACACAGGTTTGAGGAGGTGCTCTAGTGAACAGCGGAAGTAGCGTTGGGCAGGTTGGACCAGAGGCACATTCTTCACTCTCATTCTCTTCTACCTGCCAGGTGTGTTACCTGTGAGTCAGGTCACTCTTTCCATTGCCAGGAAGAGACACTTATCTTGAAAACATCATTAAATCACCATTTGTCTCAGATTTAAAAAGAGTAAATCTGAACTCCTTAAATAAACACAGAAGAATTTTTAAAAATTGAAAAATTTGAGAATGCAAGAGATCAGCCATCTGCCCAGGGTCCTTGTGGTTCTCTGCCAGGAGCCCCTCCCTGCTTTTGGAGAGGTGATCATCTCTGGAAAACCTCCCCCGTGGCTGGAGCTAACAGTGGGCACAGATACTGAACAGTTCTCTCTGTGAAACCCTGAGACTTGGGGTCCTTCATCTACTTTTAAGTATACACTTGTCAGCTTCCAGTATTATACAGTCCTTGAAAGGCTTTCCTAATATTTTCTCCCTGTGAGGTGAGGAATATTGAGTGGGGGGAGGCTGTTGAATTATTTATCAACTCTGTTTGTGGACCTTCGGTATTCAACAAAGCAGAGGCAAAAACTCGGAAAGACTGTCATGTCCAGAGAATCAGTATTCTGAAAGAGCACTTGTCAAGTGGCATTTTTAGTTTGCTGCCTGAATTTTCGGAACAGACAGCTGAATTAATTAATACAATAAAACAGAATACATCATTTATAGGTATTGATGAAGGCCATATATTCAGTAAAGACTAAATCAAGTTAATCAAAATAGAAATTGGCAACATTCTAAATTATGGCTCTGTTGATAGTTATTTTGAGTTGTGCTGGTAATCAGTTAATTTGGTTGTATGTTTCAGCAGGTGAGTGTATCAGTGGAGCTTGGTTTCTTGGGTAAAGTACTAGAATTGCTAAATGAAAACACAGTTCATTTATTCATTGCCACTGAAGAACCCACCAGTTAAAGCAAGAAGATGTTAAAAAAAAAAGTCAATAGAACTACACTTCCAGATACGCCAACTGCTGTAGTCAGTCTACAGCTGTTCTCACTGCTGTAGACAGTCAGCATGTTGCCTTCCTTGTGCCACGTAGTCCCTGTGATGCTCGTGTGCACACAGTAACCTCTGTTCTGTTCTGTGCACCTCCAAAGCCATGTTTTATGAAGGGAGGCAGATGACACAAAGCAATAAGGCACTTCGCGAAGAAATCTAAGTGAAAAGAGCAGTAAATTTTCTCCCAAAGACAAATAGCTTGCTAAACCAGTAAACAAAAAGACAATAATACACAGATCGTTAGATTTGGAAAGGGCAACTTAGGAGGTGATTGGGTGGACAAAGCAATGGCATGCATGTTAGAAGGGGTTCTAGTTACAACTCTGCCAGTGTTATCCAGCTGGGTGACCTTGGACAAGTTCATGTAAGGTGCTGGTTAGACTTGAGAAAGGGGCTTTTCTGTCTCATAGTGCCAGGAACATGCTTCTTGAGAGATGCTCATTCAGCCACTTCTTAAATACCTTCCAGATGTGGCAGGAATCGCTGGGACCACACACCCCGACCCCCATACCTGTGGTCTCCTTTGCATCCAGGCACACAGCTAGACTTAATTTCTCAGCAGCTCCTTATGTGACTTTGAGTGTAAATTCTGACGAATGCAATGTGAAGGGAAGTGATATAAAACTTTCAGGCCTGGCCCATATAGTTCCCCACTTCACCCTTGCTCTCTTCCTCCGTCATGTGGCCTGATTAATGTAATGGGATGAGGCACTCACTACTTTTCAAGGCAACTCTAATTACTGGTAAGTTCCTTTATTCACTATTAAACATAATTTATTGATGTATTAGTTTTCATTCATAATAAGTATGATTGGTTGTAGCTATATTTGCATTGTAGTAAATCCTTAAATGGCAAGTATGCACTGTTCTAAGACCTCGAGATATTTCACCTCGTTTACCCCCCGGAACAACTCTGTCAGCTGGTTCTGTCACTGTCCTCATTTTACAAATAAGGGCACCGAAACACAGAGATTAAGTTACTTTCCCAAGGTGACGCAGCTGGTATGGGATAAAATTCTATTTTATTAGAGTCTTGTGAAATTAGCAGGTGGGACATTATTATTTCTGTTAATTTATGAATGAGAAATATACCGATCAGGACTCTTCTTAGTGGGAATTATAAGACATCTAACTCACACTTAGTTCATCCAAAAAGGTAATGAAGGGTTCACATAACAAAAAAGCCTATAAGTTGCTCTCTCTGGCTTCAGGCACCTTTCAAGCCGGGACCTCACAAACATCACCGGGGCCAATCTCTCTCACGTTCTTAGCTCACTTCTATTTCGGGTTGGCTTCTTTACAGAACTGCTTACGGAATCACTATGGCTGCTGGCAGCTCCAGACATATATTCCCTAAGTTCTTCCAGCTAAGGGAATTAAGCTCTCAAAGGTCCCGTCTTTCATTAGATTGGATCTTGCACTCAATCTTGAACCAGTTGCGATAGCCAAGGACTCCAGCACCCTGGTGGATCGGGCTGAGTGACATGTCCAAACTCCGAGCCAAAAGTCTGAGTGCATTCTACGAGAAGCACATGACTGAGAATGGAGAAGGGTTGGTAACAAGAGCAAACTGTGCTGATGCTACGAAAAGCCGGCATGAACGCTGGGCAGCCCAGCTGTAGTTAAGGGGCTCTATAGGGAAACCAAGGCCCAGAGAAGCAGAGGGATTTGACTGGACTCACCCAGCTAATGAACTCCATGAAATAACCTACTGTAATCCTTCCCTTCGCATTTCCACTTCTGGTGCAGTGACACTGGCAAAGCTTTTTTTTTTTTTGCAGGGGGAGGGGAGTTGAAAAAAGGAATGAACAGCATATGATTGAGAATTGAACCCAAGTCTTCTGTCTCTGCATCTTAATACTGTTTCCACTGAGTATCTATGGAGTCTGCGTAACACCCCCTACACTGTTGTAAAGGTTAGTAAGCAGTTGTTGTTTGTTGTAGAAAGTGGCTTTGTGTTACTTGAAGGAAATGCTGCTTTGAGAGTTGGGACAGCTGCCTCTGCTTTGGCTTTCTCTCCCTTGGATGCAGTTCTCACTACTTCTCGAAGAACTCCATGAGCAAGAAGAGGGAATTCAGGAAAATGTTGGCATTGGTGATTAGTCCTGCTTACCATGATATGAAGCTGATAGCTTACCATGACAGATTCTTCTTTGAAGAGTCACTCCGTGGCTGATAGTATTGGAACTGAAAATACTATGCAGTGTGAACCAGTGTACTTGAGAATCTCAATCAAACTTGTGATGATGGGAATAGATTTACATTTACAGCTTTTAAGTACAAAGCAGCATTAATGCATTCATGTTGAACTAACATTATGCCTGGGGTTTAATTTCCAAGTGAGATTTTTCCACACAATTATTTCTCAGAAGCTGTTAAGTAGAAATTAAGGAAGAAGTAGAGCTCAAATGTAGTTTTGAATTTTGTGCCTTGATTGTGCCTTTCTTATACATCCCTAGCTCTGTCCTCCGAAGGTAAATCTACGGAAATTTTGTTTCTTCTGAGGGCCACAGAGAAAAAGGAGATCTCAGATTCATTTGATGGCTAGGTCATGTCTATTTTACCTTTGAATATCTGTTATATCCATCTCCAGCTTTATCCCAATTCTCACTGCCTTCAACAGATCTTGTCAGGGGTTACTGTAGCTTAATATAATAAAATCGTAGCTTCCCACACATGTTGTGGGTCAGTGTAGGCTGCAGGGGGCTCTGCTCCAAAAAGTCATTCCAGGATCCAGGCTCTTACCATTGTGTGACTCCACCATCGTCCAGGGCCTTGTTCTCCTCTGCATGTAGCCCAAAGATGGAGAAGAGAGTATGGCAATCCCATGGGATGCTTTCAGGGGCCAGACCTGGAAGTAAGTGCATCATTCCCATCTTCATTTCATTATGATTCAATCATGTGAGCTTCTCATAAAGGGAGACTGGGAAGTGTAGTCTAGCTGTGTGCCCAGGAGAAAAGGAAACTTCTTTGCCACAATTGAAATATTGCAGTAAAATCCAAACTAACTGGTCTCTAAGTCTACAGTCTGGCCACACTCTCACCAGCAGTATCTAAAATGAAGTTGTCATCTTACTGTTCCCCAGCTACTCTAATGCTTGCCCTATGGTTAGAAGAGAAAACCCAAATTATGCAGGGTGGCATACAGAAGCCTTCTCGATCTATCCCTGCTTCTCAAGCTTATGTTCTCATAGGGCTCTTCCTCACACCTGGTGCTCCAACTCCTCTCAATTTCTCATGGCTCCAGAACACCCAGGGCTGTACTTTCACTTCCTGCAGTTGCACATGCTGCTTCCTAGCTTTGAGTTAGGCTAATTTTCAATTAATAGACCCCATGTTTTTGCATGTGTCACTAGGTGGATATTTTAGTGGAACATAATTTCTTGGGTCATGTGATAGATTTACTGAATAAAAGCATGTTTTATTTACTCATTGCTACTTAAGAACCCACCACTTAAAGCAACAAGTTGTTAAAAAAAACAAAACAAAAAAAACAAGACGCTATCTTTCCCATCTGCCAGTTGAATAGCCATGTACATCTTTCAAGATTCAGCTAAGTTCCCCTGTGAAGCCTTTACAATGCTCTCTGGCTCAGGCAGAAGCAACCCCTCATGACTCTGTCCTTCCCTCTTGTCCATGATGCTCTGTGAAGAGCACAATACTGTTTGGGAGCATGATTCCACAATCTTAAGAGTAAAGAAGTCAGCTTCTGGGTTTGAATTTTAATATCAACTTCACTACGTGCTAACTGTGTGAGCTTGGTTAAGTTACTGAGCATTTATATGCTTTTGTTTGTTCATATTAATAGATAGAACTGTAATGCTTATTGTTAGGACCATTGTACTTGGCACATAATAAACACTCAATAAATATGAGGTCTTTGTATTGTTTTTCCATACCTGTCTCACATTATAGATTCTTAATAGCTTGAACACAGACATATATCTTCCTATTTGTTTTTGATATAGTCCAGCATTGAGTCATATGCTAAGAAAAGTCATTGACCGAGTGAATGAATGAATGAATGAATGAATGACTTATGCCATATTTCCACAAAAATTACCTTTTTTTTGAGGGATAAAATAATCTGTCCATAGCGCTCTCAAAGATATAGTAGGTGTACCCTTTGCCCTGGGTCTGTCTCAGCCTCCTTCTTTGCTTTTCCTCTATTTTTTCTTCTCTCTGTTATTTTCTGCAGACCCCGTTCCTTTCAAGACTCCTTTCTCTACGCCCCTTTGTCTTCCTGTCTGTGTCTTTGCCTACCCTGCGGATCCGGGCATGCCATTCTTTTATCTCTGATGGCAGATCCTGCCCATTATCGAGCCAGTTATCTTTCTTCTGGAGCTTCTCTGATTTCCCCTAGCCATAACCATCCTTTGTTGTTTTAATTTTATGGGCTCCACATACTCAACAGCTCCCGTGCTTCGAGCACTCACTACCTGCTAGGCAGCGAGATAAGCAGTTAATGATTTCTCTCCTGTGACCCTTGTAATTTTTCTCCTGTGTTACATCTATTTATGCCCTTGTCTATTTTCCTTATTAGAATATAGGCTCCTTGAGGACAGGATTCAAGTGTATGTTCCCTGATGTATTATAGTTAGCGTATTCAACAGCCAAAGGAAAGAGAAAGACACAGAAACAACTATATCTATTTATTCTTATTTACTGGCAATGGAGTTTGTTACTGAATTGGAGGAATTCTTCTTTGAAGAGTCACTCCAGCCTTAGAATGACTGAGAAAAGCAAAAGCAGAAAAGGATCGTCGCACTAGTATGGGATCCAGGGTGAGCGTTCCTCCAAGCTATGTTGGGACAGTTATCAGGGGAGTGCTTGTGTTCAATATAATCTTCTTATTTGATTCGGTCTGAATTGGACTCTTGGGGCTCTGTTCGCAGCAACATCCTGGCTCTAGTGGTGCTGCGGAAAGTGGACATGGGTGAACGGAGTTGGAATCACTCCACTTGAAGGATGAAGGGCTGCATGAAAAAGATGCCCAGAGCCTGTAGATGGACTTTCAGCACAGGAAGGGTTAGTCAGAGTGGATTTCATTTAGAAGCAAGAGGTTTTTTTTTCTCATGGCCATATTTTGACTTATTGAGGAATCTTACTTTGTCAATTCTGAAAAGTAGCACAGGTATTAATCTTCCCAGAACTATTAGAGCACCTTCATACCCAGAGGCTGAAGAGTGTACTAGATAAGTCTTAAGAATTGAGGACAAGGTATTTTTATTCTTCATTATTTTCTTTTTAAATCACTTTTTATTGTTAGTCTATTACAGTTGTCCCAATTTTACCCCCTTTGCCCTCCTCTGCCCATCCCACTCCCCTGGCTCCCAGAGTCAGTCCCCACACCGTTGTCCATGTCCGTGGTCATTCATACATGTTTTTAGACAAGACCCTTCCCCTTTTTTCCATCATTATCCCCCTCCCTCCCCTCTGGTTACTTTCAGTCTGTTCTATGTTTCCATGCCTGTGGTTCTATTTTGTTTGTTAGTTTATTTGTTCATTAGATTCCCCTTAGAGGTGACATCATATGGGAACTTGTATTTTTTGGGCCAGGTGTTGGGGGGGGGCATTGCTTTTACACAGATTATGTGATTTAGTGTTCACAAAACCTGTGTTCATAATAACATTATTATCTCTGTTTTATACATTCAGAGAGGTCACATGAGGTGTCAAATATTGTGTAGGCAAACAAGTGGTGGAGCCGGGATTTAAACTTGAGTCCTATCTGAATACAGAGCCGCTGCTCTTTGTCTATCTATGCCTCCTGTAACTAGATTGCTCTCTTTCAGTCTGAGAACTGAATTAAAATGACAACATTGCACAGATGCCCCAATTTAATAAAGATGGTGAGGTATTTATTACAGATACAGATTTAGATAGAGGCACGGACATATGACCAATTTCCAACTTCTGCTCCAGCATCGAATTTCTTGTAATGACCTGATGCAGCCTCCTCGGGCTTGGTTCTTGGATTACAAGCCACGTGACCTTGGTTGAGCTACTTCACCTCTGTGTGATTCAGTTTTCTCACTTGTAAATAGAGGTAATAATAGTATTTACTACATAGGGTTCTTACGAGGATTAAAGAAGATGAAGTGTTGATGTGCTCCTCCCCTCTGGAGCATGTCCCTGGGTCCCCCGCTTCTTTCCCTGCCAGTCTCTCTGGAGCAAGCCCACGCCTCTCCCTGCCCCCTCTTCTTTCCTCCAGGTGCGTTACCTTTGCCTTCCTCTTTCCTAAGCTCCAAAGACCCTCCCTTCTTTTGCCTCTGTAACGTATTTCCTGAGCCTATGCAGCCGACTGGATTACCTTTTTACCTCTGTGACTTTCTAAATACACTTTCTCTTATTAAAAAAAAAGATGATGAATGAAGTGTTGAAAATAGTACTGGCACATAGCAAGTGAATAATATATGTTAGCTATTGATTTAAGAAAACTAATTGTACAATACATATAACAAAAAATTGACGTTACTTCTAAATTGTACATTACCACTGAATTGTAAATTTACTCCTAAAGTGTACAGTTTAGTGGCATTAAGTTTGTTCACACTGTTGTGCTGCCATCACCATCATCCATCCACAGAACTTCTTCATTCTGCAAAACAAACTCTCTACCCGTTCAACAGCCCTGTTCTCCCACCCCAGCCCCTGACGGCCGCCATGCTACTTTCTTTTTCTGTGGATGTGACTACTCTCAGTAACTTGTTTGTCTTTAGCTATTGACTTTTTAAGAGTCAGAAGATCAAAGTGTAATCTTAGCTCATCCACCCCCTAACTGTGCATCCTTGGAAAAGAAACTTTCCTTTAGAGCCTGAGCTTCTTCATCTCTGAAATAGAGATAATAATAGAGATAATAATAGAGATAATAATAGAGATAATAGAGACAATGCCTTCCTCAGTTGGCATTGAAAATTAAAAGTCATGTGAGGTATGGAAATACTTTTTACCCTCCACAGTATTTTTTTTTTATAATACCTTAAAAGGTGCTCACACATTCATTCGTCATTCATTCATTTCTCTGCCCATCAAAACATCCATTTCATTTGATGAAGTTTACCAAGTTTTGGCTGCGCCAGTCTCTGTGGTAAGTCCCTTTGTGCTAAGATGAAACAGGCAGAGTCTCTACTCTTAAGAACCTCATAAATGATAAGGCAGAGGGTGTAGCAGGTGGAGGAACCCAGTTCTCAGTCCAGTGGTGGAGCAAAAGGGGAGATGAACTTTTCACACGGAGGCCCCCCAGCTGTGAAGCGCACTCCTGGAAGGAGCAGTGTGGTGGGCTCCAGAAGACCCCTGTGCCCCAGCTTCACTGTTGGCTGGCCCTGGTGACCTTGGGCACCTCCTGTTCTCAGCGTGAGCTCGAGGAATGGTTTTCCAGTTGGAGTCTATGGGATGCTAGAGTTCTGTGGTCCCAGATCCTTTCTTCCATAACTCTTCTTTTATTTGTTTTCATTATTGGGATTCTGAGTGAAGATAGGGAAATGTTCCATTTGAAAAGTTTGAAATTATAGGTTTAACCTTGTGCAAAGTACCTGATCATTCCATACCTCAGTTTTCCTTCTTTAAAGTGGGTATTATAACAGTTCTTACCATAAGGGAGTTCTTGGGAGGGCTAAATGTGCTCATGATTACAGTAAGTACTCAGTAAACACCTAACATTATTTTCACTGTTATTTGGGAAACACTGGACGAGAGCATCTCTCAACCACGTCTTGTGATAACCCGCATCAGGGACTCTCCTCCCTTGCCCTGGATTTCTGTTTTCTCTCTGGCACCAGGCTCTTTGAGTTCCTCCTCATATTTCATATATACTCAGTCACTGGACTCCTGCCTCCCCACACGTCTTCTGTGGGCTACTGTTGATACCCTGGGATGCGGGCTGTGAGAGCCAGGGTCTTGGGTATCACATGTATGCCCTTCTCACAACCTGTGCGGAAAGTCAGTTTCCTTTTCTCCCCATCCCACAGTCTCATTAGCTCAAACACAGTCCTCAGCCTCAGAACAGTCAACTCGTTCAGTAAGTGAACTAATTACATTGGCTGTGTTTCCCTTTTGTTCCCCAATCTTGCCAATTAGCTATTTATAACATTTCCAAAGATGTTTGCCTGAAGTGCCCCTTTAAACCCAGCTTTGAAGATGTGACTCGAAGGATGAAAACAGCTGTAACAACGCACCTCTGTCCCCCGATCACTTTGGGGGCAGGGAGGAGTGTTTTTAACAGGATATCTTCCCAGTATCTTTGTTGGGCAACGAATGGTAAATGGAGTCTTCAGGGTTTGTTGAAATGGCTTGTGAAAGAAAAAAAAAAAGAAAAGGAAGGAAAAAGGAAAGGAAAAGAAAAGGTTAAAAGGGAGGGAAGGAGAGAGAGAGAAAGAGGGAGATGACTATGGACAACATATCAGGAAGTGTGTTTGGCTGATTGTCACAGGAGACAAAACAGAATGGAGCCTCTCTGACATCACAAATCAGTGTGGGCATAACAAACTGGACCAGGTATGGGCAAGTGAGTTGGTGCATGACATGGGAGCAGTTACGTCAGGTGTCAGCGACCACTCTGCAGCCCCTTGAAGCATGGAGTGGATATGGTACAGTCAGTCAGGGGTTTCTCTCCCTCCTTGACCAGTGTAAGAACAATAGTGTTGCCTTTATTTTATCCAGCATATAGTAGGATGGAAAAATCACTAAAGTTAGAGTCCTTTGCACTGGGCTCACATTCTAGATCCATTGCTTCTCAGATTCTAGGCTGCTTGAAAATCAACTGGGAGCATATAAAAATGCCCAACTTCCAGGCATTCCAATTCAGTAGTACCTGGCCTGGGTCCCAGAAAGCAAAGTCCAAGGCAAAAGCTTATATCCTACGACTTTATGGGGAACTGGAATCCCAGAAAAATACCAGGAGGGCAAAGGGAGTGAGAAAGGAGAGGAAGGAGTACCAGGACAGGGGCTTGTTACTGAGCTGACTACCGTTCCATGTCGAGTGAAACCAGTTTCTCACAAGACTGTCTTCCAACAATCCTGGAAGCAACATGTTTTAGGATGGTGAGACCAAGGAGAGGACAGGGGAAGAATCGCTCCACTGTCTCCTGCTCCCACAGCCTAAAGGCTTGCCCCATGGAGCATGAACTCCTCTGCACTTCCAGACTGAAAATGCTTGGGTAGCAGGTGGGTCTCATAACATCTTGTGCCTCAGCCAGGGCAGTTAAGGATGAGAGATAAAGGCATATTTCATTGGCATAACCTAAGTTTTTTCAGATTATACTCATGGGAAGTCAAGTCAGTAGGGACTGGGGAGAGCTGGTGGTTACAGGGATGGCTGGGGAAGAACAGGTGACCAACAGCTCCAGAGAGAGGCAAAGGCAAATGACCTCCAGCGGAGCATGCAGGGTGTCTGTACAAACCCTAAATGATGCTAATATCAAGGTGATCTGGGGCTCATACTTTGAGAAAGCTTCCTTTACACTTAGTGTTCTGGGGCAAACCTCTTAACTCTTCTACATGTCCGTTATTTCAGTTGTAAAACAGAGAGAAGGACATTGAAACCCACTTTGCTGAAGATAAAACTAAATAGATCTCATGGAAGCAAACACTTAAATGACAGCAATCCACACAAATCTGCACCACTATTCTGCACTGGAACAATTGCCGTATGACTGGAAATGAAAACATCCATTTCCTGTTTCGGTAACACTCACAGAGCCGAATATGAGTATGGTGAATGCACGTGGACATTGTAATTAAGCAAATATGATACAGCTGAAGTTTGTAGCAAGCAAGAAATTCATTCAATTTTTAACAAATTTGAATGATTAACTTGGTGCTAAAATGCTGGGAGGTGCAGAGGCAAATGAAAGCGCTCCATAGATGTTAAAAAAAAAAATCAAGGAGCAATTTGGGAATTGTACTTCTGTTTACCATTCTAATTATAAGGCTAATTAAACCCTGATTAGTGGTCCTCGAGTATAAATACTTTTGCTGTGCTTGGTTCCCTTGTGGAACATTCAGGACCAATGAAATTCAGGTACATAAGCAAACTTTCATTGCTGAAGGCTCTGCCACCTTCCGCCCTGGTCATATGCGCTACACAGGGCAAAACAAAGAAACGGAGCTAACACCTTCCTCGTCTTCGATACGGACAGGCACATAAGACCACCACCTTCAGTTTTTCACATGTTAGTGCTATGATTGAATAAATTGCAAGTTGTTAAGACACCATCATTGTTTATTTTTGGACTGTGGTATTTCCACTAGAGAGGCTATTTTATTTTGGGTCAATTGAATCTGTTAGTAATTATCCTTTATGCATCCAATCCTAGCTTCATGATTTGGAACTAGCATTAAAGAGGACTTGGGGGCTTTCTTGTTTTACTCCTATTCAAAGTACAAATGTGCTGTTTCTGATGAATGTTCACTTTCTACTTGAATATTTACAGTGTTGAGAAACCGAGTACCTGAAGACTCAGCTCCTTTTACTTGGGAAGAATTGTCACTAATAGTTTCTTGTAGAGTCTACACCTTGGTCCAAATGGGAGCCTCTGGATCAATGAGTCATACAGCGAGTGCGTTCTCTAGCAAACCGTTTCTGTAAAAGGCCATGTAAAAAATAGTTTAGGATTTTCAGGCCAGCCATACGTGGTTTCTGTGGCATATTCTTTGTGTTGCTTCACAAATTTAAAAAATGTAAACACCAGTCTTATCTCACAGCTCGTGGAAGAGCAGGCTCTTAGTTGGATTTGGCCTGTGAACCCTTGATCTGTATGTTTAACAGACACACGCACACACATATATACATACACGCATACATCTATGCATGCATAATATGTGTATGTGTATGTACATGTATACAGTTGTTCCTTGGTATCCAAAGGGGCTTGGTTCCAAAATCCCCAAAGATACCCAAATCTGAGGATGCTGAAATGCCTCCGTCAGCCCTACATATCTGAGGGTTCTGCATCTGCAGTTTCCACCAACAACAGTGCAAAAGTACTAGGTCTTTCCAGAAGCTATCCAGCCATGTACTGTGAAAAATAGAGACATTTATTGAAGAAGATACAAGATACAAGAAACATTGTACATGGGACAATAGCACCTCAGTCCCCTTCAAAGGAGACACTTTGGGACCTCACACAGTTCTCCCAATCACCATCAGCTGCACATTGTATTTTCCTGAATCTCATCGATGGTCTGAAATCTCTTCCCTTTCAAAGGTGATTTTACTTTTGAGAAAGGCCAGAAGTTGCAGGGTGCCAAATTTGGGCTGTAAGGGGGCTGAATCACCTGGGTGATTTGATGTTTTGCCAAAAAATTCTGCATGAGACATGACACGTGAGCGGGTGTGTTGTCGTGATGAAGGTGCCAATCACCAGTTGCCCATGGCTGCGGCCTTCTGAATCATCTGAATAGTTTCCATGGAGGAACGCTCAAGCTAAACGCAAAATTTGATGCGGATTCCTTGCTCTACTCACTCATTTTGAATGCCATGGCCACACAGTACATGTGCTCACTCAATGGGATCTCCTGCCCACACTGACTAGTACAGTGAAGTTGTCATTGTTCACACATGCACATTCCAGTCCACTCTCCTTGGCCGCCAGATTACATCGATGTCATGCAAGCTATTCTCGGTATATTAACAATGGTTGGACTTTTTCTGGACAGACCTCATACATACTATTTTTTTCCCTCTACCTACACACTTTTTCCCTTAATGGAAATACTTCACAGTTTCTATTTAGCACCCCCCAATTGCCAACATCACTACTCTTGAGCTTTGGAGCAATTACTAAGTAAAATAAAGATTACTAGAAAACAGGAACTGAGAGACCATGATAGCTGACCTGATAACCCAGATGGGTACTACGTGAGTACTGGACAGGGAGTGTATACAGTGTGGATGTGCAGGAGAAAGGGATGAGCCACATCTCAGCTGCGATAGTGCAAGATGTCATCACACTACTCAGAACAGCATGCCATTTAAAACTTGTGAGCTATTTATTTCTGGAATTTTCATTTAATATTTTTAGACCACGTTTCACCTCAAATAACTAAACAGTGAAGCAAACCCATGGCTAAGGGGGAAGTACTGTAATTTACTGAGTTTTAGGGTGGTTGGTTATTTAGCATTCTTGTAGAAATGGAGAAATGATACAAATAGATTTCCTAGAGAATCAGGCTTGGACGTTACCCTGTCAAAACACCAAGGTCAGGAAAAGCTTCTAGTCACTCTGAGGTCCCATTCATGTGGAAATCTATTGCAACCTAGTGTCCCTGGTACCTGCCGTATCAACTCTGTGGCATTCAAGCCTGAAGCCAGAAACTCTACCCCAGCTCTTCCAGAAGAACCAGAAGTCTCTGCCATTTAGTCTGTTGGAAGAGTAGATCTCACTGTGTGGCTACTGTCTCATGTTGCTCTTTGTAGAGCATCTTGTGTGGTTATGTGTCAATGGAGGAAGTTATGCCATATGACTGAACCCTTGCTGGAAGAGAGTCCAAGAAATGTAGTTTTGCTTGTCGAAGAGAATGCAAGCTAGGAGGGGTCCAGTGGGTTCTGCAGGGAGCAAACTGCAGTCTCTGCCACACAAGCCCAGGGGCCTCATACTTCGCAGGTGAGCTACCTGAGCTTCAGAGAAACTTAATGACTTACCCAAAGTCATATAGAATCCAAAGAGCAGAACCATCCAAGCACTCCCCTTCAAATATCAAGAGCTCTGTTTTTCCTGTAACACAACAGCTTCCCCTCTCTCTTGGAGGGCGGCCCAGTCCAGGTGCAGTCAGTACTGCTGGCTGGGAAAGTCTGACATGGTATGAGCTTCCAGGGCATTGCTGAAGTTCCAACATGAAGCCACTTGCCAGAGGTACTGGCAGAGGGAAATCACACATTAAAGGTTCAAATTCTTCAGAGAAGCTGTGGTAGGCCTCAGGAACCGGCATGAAACAAGACCTTATAACCAGGCCAGTTGTCTAATTAGAAAAACATTCCAGGCTCCTGAATTGTCAGCAGGGCTCCAGGCTTGAAGGACAATCTGAGTGGTTGCCACATACATGGCAGCAAGATGCTTGCCCAGCACGGATTTGCTGCAGGCCCTGGAGACGTGTCAGGACGGGGCTGCGCAGGGTACCCGTTATGGATGCTTCCTCAGCACGCAGCCGAGGACCACAGACTCCAGCAGATAACGAGACTCTAAGTCCATGGCGCTGCATCCACCCTTTTCTTCTCCTGGTGCCCTGCCATTTTTCAGACCAGTAGGATGGGTCTCTTTGAGACTGATGAGTTGGACCACGATTGAAACATGGTGACTAGATAGAAATTCTTATCAAACCAGCAGTGGTTTCTCCTAGCTTGTAACCAAGGAATAGAAAAAAACAAATGACGTTTTTCCCCGCCTCATAATATGGGATAAGAGCATTTATCCAGCTGAGAAGGGAATAGGGGCCATCCCCATTTCTTAGTGCAACAGGCTTCTTTGAGTACAGTCTGCTCTTCTTCCTGCTGAAAACGACCAGTCTCTGTGACTGTTCCCATGGACACAGGCTCAGCCGTATCACTCTCTTCTACTGTGTCCCTAGGCCTGAGCTTTTAAGAACTCAACTGATGTAGATGACAGAGAGACAAAATGCATTCTGAATTAGAGTAAAAGGCTTTTCATTTATTCTTTGAGACCCATTAGGCATAATAACAGAGGACAACTTTGACTTCTTGCTGAAGGTCTGCTAGCAAAACATCTGCTAGCCAGAGAAAACATGGCCTTCTCCAGAAGATGAGCTCACCTTAGCACCTGCTGTGAACAACTAGTGATTTCTTAGAATTCATGCTCCAGCCACTTGGAATGAACATCAAATTGGATTAAAGGACAGCATTGTTTTAGCTGCTGTTACTGTGTTTCAAGCAGTTTATACCAAGTAGTTTTTCCATTTATATGAATTCTGGATTTAGAGACCAAGAACCCCTCATGTTTCTATTTTGTTGTTATTACCATTCAAAATAAAAAAACTTGAATGGAGCTCAGGCTTTACCCGGCTGGTGTAGCTCAGTGGATTGAGCGCGGGCTGGGAACCAGAGGGTCCCGGTTCGATTCCCAGTTGGGGCACATGCCTGGGTTGTGGGCCAGGTCCCTAGTGAGGGCCATGTGAGAGGCAACCATACATTGTTCTTTCTCCCTCCCTTCTCCTCTATCTGAAAATAAATAAATAAAATCTTAAAAAAAAAAAAAAACTTGAATGGAAGAGAGAGTGTTCTAGTTAAAAGGGTTTTGATCCAGGATTCAGGAGTCAGGGCTCTAGTCCCCAGTTATGGGGAATGCTTTGCCACACAACATCTAATCTAATCAATGCTGAGATTAGTTTATGTGGAAAAAGAACACATTACATTTAAAATATTTTTTTTTATTTCTAACATAACTGATAGTGGTAAATATGCTTTATATCTGTAGGCTAGTATTGTAGATTTCTTAATACCAAAGTAAAGAGTAAGAAAGGGGAAATTCCCTCTAAAATCCCAGGCAGTACTTGACCAGGTCTTCCCTACTTCCATCAGACCGAAGACTAGCCCTATAAAGATATGCGGTGTCCTATGAGGGCAGAGAAAACCGAAAGCTAGTGAGTAGCTCTGCTGCTAGATGAGACTGGGTTGATTTGGAGTGGCATGTATATCCAGGGGCACTGTTAAAAACAATAGCAATGTCAGTGGAAAGAAATTTAGAGAATCAACTTGCAGTGCTTGTTGAGGCAAAGTCACAGGCCAACAGATTAATCCGGCATTTCATAGGGAGAGCCAGAAAGTGAGATAACCACGGTAGACTTTGATAAGCGGCCACATACGCTGTTGGTCTGAAAGGCTACATACGTGTGCAAGTCTGCATGCACACTCAGGAGACACCAGAGAAGGTCTAGCTGAACCTGGGTGAACCTGAGGCCTGGTGAACTCATACAGGAGACACGGGACAGCCCATCACAGAGCGTGCTGGGCAGATTTATAAACTGCTTGGACTTTGAATGTTTCCTCCAACTTCCATACAGGTCCATCAGCCAAGGGCAGAAATCTGACTCAATTGAGGTAGTACTTCTGGCCAATCCGTGGCTAGGGAAAAGCCCAGAAACACAGGATTAGAAATAAAAACAGGAATAAAAGAAAAGAACTGAATAGAAACACCAGCAGTTGCACAGTTTGCGGGAGACAAATTCTACAGAATTAGTTCAGTAAAGTCACTAAACAACAGCAAAACAGACAACCATGATGCTGGCAACAAAACCACCTCTGGGGAGGATCAGAATTTAAAAAGTCCTGCGTATGTTATCTAAAATGTCAGTATATGAACAAAAATATATGACATGAAAAGAAAAAGAAAAGCGTGACCCACATGCAGGAAACAATAGTAGTCAGTAGAAACTGTCGCTGAGGGTTCAGATTTGGACTTAACAAAAAAGGACTTCAAATCAGCTGTTGTAAATATGTTAAGGTTAAAATAAACCATGTTTTAAAAATAAGGAAAATATGCTGACAATGACTCATTAAGTAGAAATTGTAAAAACCAAATGAAAATTCTGGAGTTGAAAAGTTCAATAATAGAAACAGGAAATTTTCTAGAGGGGCTTGAGCAGATTCAAGGTGTCAGCAGAAAATATTAGTGAACTTTAAGATAGATAAATTGCATTTATCCAATTTGAAGAGCAGAAAGGAAAAAGAATAAAGAAAAATTAACATAGGAGTACATATGTCTTTACAAGTAAATGTCTTCATATTTTTCAGGTCAATAGCCAGAAGAGCAATTGCTGGATCACATGTAGTTCTATTCTTAATTTTTTGAGGAATCTCTGTACTGTTTTCTACAGTGGCTGCACTTGGTTGCACTAATTTACATTCCCACCAGCAGTGTATAAGTGTTCCCTTTTCTCCACATCCTCTCCAACATGTGCTATTTCTTGTCTTTTTTTTAAATTTTATTTATTCATTTTTAGACAGAAGGGAAGGGAAGGAGAAAGAGAGGGAGAGAAACATCAATGTGTGGTTGCTTCTCGTGTGCCCCATATTAGGGACCTGGCCCGCAACCCAGGCATGTGCCCTGACTGGGAATCGAACTGGCGACCCTTTGGTTCCCAGCCCACACTCAATCCACTGAGCCACACCAGCCAGGGTATTTCTTGTCTTTTTGATAACAGCCATTCTAACATGTGTGAGGTGATATCTCATGATGGTTTTGCTATGTCTGTTGCCATCTGTATATTTTCCATGGAAAACTGTCTTTTTGGGTCCTCTAACCATTTTTTAGTTGAATTGGTGTGTTGTTGTTGTTGAGTTGTATGAATTCTTTATATATTTTGGATATTAACCCATTGTTGGAAGTACCATTTGCAACATCTCCTCCCATTCTGTGAGTTGCCTTTTTGTTTTGTTAATGGGTTTTTTTTGCTGTGCAGAAGTTTTTAGTTTGATGTAGTCCCATGCATTTTTCTTTGCTATTGTTTCCCTTGCCTTTGGGGTCAAGTGCACAAAAATACTTCTGAGATTATGGTCCATAAATTCAGTGCCTATGTTTTCTTCAGCATATTTTATTGTTTCAGGTTCCTTTATACATGTTCCTTGACAACCCTCCCCCCGCCCCCCATTATTCCCTCCCACCTTCCCTCTGGTTACTGTCAGTTTGTTCTTTATTTCAATGTCTCTGGTTATATTTTGCTTGCTTGTTTCTTTTGTTGATTAGGTTCCACTTATAGGTGAGATCATATGGTATTTGTCTTTCACCACCTGGCTTGTTTCACTCAGCATAATGCTCTCTAGATCCATCCACAATGTCGCAAAGGGCAGGAGCTCCTTCCTTCTGCTGCACAGTATTCCATCGTGTAAAGTACCATAGTTTTTTGACCCACTCATTTACTGATGGACACTTAGGTTGCTTCCAGCACTTGGCTATTGTAAATTGTGCTGCTATGAACATTGGGGTGCATAGGTTCTTTTGGATTGGTGTTTCAGGGCTCTTAGGGTATAGTCCCAGCAGTGGAATTGTCAGGTCAAAAGGCAGTTCCACTTTTAGTTTTCTGAGGAAATTCCATATTGCTTTCCCCAGTGGCTGCACCAGTTATAATAATTTTTCAGGAAAGTCACTTTTAAAATGATATTGTCATTTTTAATTTCCATTTTATAGTCAATGGAACTCATCCAAGTATAGAATGTGGATCTGGTTTTCAAAGCCCTAACTTTTCAACACTGCTGTCTGAAAAGACTTCGTATGTTCCCAGGAGGGACATTATTTTGTGACTAGAGATGCAATATGCTAGAACTTACTCAGGAACCTGTTGGAAGGTGTTGGGGGCTCTCTGGCAGCACTTGCTGGAAATGAAAACATCAAACAGCAGAAATAAACTTGGTGTCCATATAGTGGAATCACTGAAGCCATGATATCGTTTCGGAACAACCAGGCATACCATAGAGAAAGTACAGAGAAATGAGAGATGCAAGGCTTATCCTTGGGGAAGAGGTACCTGAAGATATTGGGGAGAGAAAAGGAACCAGAGAAGGAACTGTCAGAAGAGAAGTGATGGATGATGTGTATGTGTGTATGAGAGAGGGGGAGGAGAGAGGGAGAGAGGGGGCAGAGAGGGAGAGAGAGATGGAGAGAGGATTCTTTTCAGAAAAAAGGGGAGTGGGTAGAGGCTGGTAGCACCTATCTCCAAAGAGTTACAAGGGGAGTGTGGCTGGAAAACACTGAGAAAATGTTACTACTTTCATCAGTATCACCTTGTCACTAGAGATCTTGGAAAAGGGAATTTTGAAAATGATAAGAGAACAGACAGCATAGGGCAAACAACTTAATTTAACAATAGGCAAAAGTTTTGAATATGTATTTCACCAAAGAAGGTATACAAATACTATCATTAGTCGTAGGAAAATGCAAATTAGAACCTCAATTTGATACTAGCCCATACTTAAAAGAATGGCTATAGTAAAAAGTCAAATAATAACAAGTTTGGTGAGGATGTGGAGAAAGTAGAATATACATTGTTTTATGCACTGACAATTTTAAAAAAATGTAAAATGGCACAGCCACATTGTAAAAATTTGGCAGTTTCATAAAAAGTGAAATGGGAATTTTCCATACAACTCAGCAATTCCACTCAGGTATCTATCCGTATGGGGCTCCCAAAGACTTGTTTGGAGTGCTCATAGCAGCACTACTTACGACGCCATGCTGCCAAAAATAAAAAGAATTCAAATGTTCATGCACTGGTGAAAGAACATACAAAATGTAGTGTATCTGTACAATGGAATAAAAAGCAAGGAAATACTTATAACTGCTGAAGTATGTTGAACCTCAAAAAATTATGTTAAGTAAAATAGGCCAGAGGCAAAAGATCACATGGTATATAATTCTATTGTTTGTAAGCAATGCCCTGAAAAGCCTGTCCATGGAGGGAGAAAGTCGATGAGTGATTGCCTGACCCGGGGGACACCAGGCACCTTTTGGGGGAGTCCCACCCCCCTGAAGCTAGATCGTTCTGAAACTAGATTGTAGAACTTTGAAAATTTACTAAAAATCGTGAATACAATTAAAACCAGTGAATGTTACGGTATGCAAATTATAACGCCATAGAGCTTTAATAAAACGCTAGCCTCGCATGTAGTATTGACGTGAAAAATGCAATTTCTTCTCTTTTCTCTTAAGTACAGACAGGCAATGTTGCATTGCAATCAGGGACCTAAAGTTTAGGGAGCTTCAGTCCCTAAAGTTGAACCCTGGCTTTTTGCTTGCTTACTAGCTGTGTGTCTTTGAAAGCATTTCTTACCCTCTCTGAAGCTCAGACTCTTCATCTGTGAACTGAAAATGATGATAGCTATGGAGGATTTTTTTAAAGAATTAAATAAGATCATGCACATGAGGTGTGTAACACACAGTAAACCCACAATGAGTGGTAGCAACATTGTTTTCCAGATTTGTCACCTCCCATCTGCTCCTTCCTTGCCTTTAGCAGCAGCGGTTATAACAGAGTTTCTCTAACGCAAGTCTCTTCCACTACAACTGGGGATTTTCTCTACAGAGCTGAGTCCGTTTACACACCTGCAGTAGAATCTGGGCTTGAACTACTGCTTAGCATTATCTGGCCATGGGTTGCTTGCCACTTATGTAAGAGTGTCACTTGGAGGTAGATAAGCAACATTAATAACATTCAACGTGTTAACATGCATACTCTGTTGTATGTATTTGCATCTGGGAAGCTCACTGCCTTTTCACAGATGCTATCAAATGGCTCCTACAGTGTTCCTGTCAGGTAGAAGGAGTGAGAGCCTTCCTTTGCAGATTTGCAAACTGATGCACAGAGAGTTGGAGAGATTTACAGGAATCACATGGCAAACTGATGGAGAGAGGTGGCTGATGGGAAGGGGGCCCTTCAGGTTTTCTCACAGTGTTGGGGGTGGGGAGGTCTCACTTAAGTGAGTGATCTTGAGGTAAGAAATCAGAGCTCTTTCAGGCTGTGGTGTTTTATTTCCCAAAGAGATCTGGGGACGCGTGTTTTCCTTTACCATAGAAAACAACAGTGAGAGTGTGGGGATTAATGTACATAAGGTGGCATTAGGGAGTGGTAGGGACTGTGGCAAATTAGAGGGTCCATGCTGCTTTCAAAGGGAGCATCTGTTCATCAGCCTGCTCATCATAACCATTCTGTTATTTCCATACAGGAATGGGGCCCAGAGGAAGCTAGGTTTTTATAAGAAATCTCCTAATGTTTAAATACTACTAATAATGAAAAAGTATTAACTAAAAATATACATCTACCAACTAGAGATGACCCAAGCTCCCACTTTTGTTCTAAAGTAGTACTCCTGCATCAGTAGGGGTGCTCAAAGAGAAGTGAAGAAGCCCACGAGGATGTAGTGGAGGGGGCTGCTGCATTTAGTAAAGGGTGGGCTAATTATTATTGAGGCTCCCTCCTTATTTTTCCTAAGATATCAGAGAACCAGTAATAGTGTCCAGGCCCAAGGTGCGGCTGCACCCTGGTTGCCCCTAACAGGCGATGTCATTTAGAGCATTGCACAATGTCAGCTACAACATGTGCATGAACATCATGTCAGTTTTCTTTTCATCGGCATGCTACATTGTTAAAACACTGATCCTAGATAAAAAATTTTTAGAAAGAGGCTCATGTAAGGCACAAAACTCAGAGGAGCTTTGAAAAATCAGAGCTGATTGGAAAAGCCTTTGTACTAAATGCCTGTTCTGAACGGATGTGCTCACCTTTAACTCAGATTAGGGAGATGGTTTCAAGGCAATGCGATCAGCTAGTTTGATACATGTTTTTGCTGACACACATTCATTGCTGATTTCAGTACTTTCCAAGCCAACTTTCAAAATAGAGAAAAACTTAAGTGGGAATAATTAAAATTATCTCTGCCCACTGTTGCTTGTAGATATGTTGTGACACTTTAAAATGGGATGCGAGCTTCAGAGTTTAGAAAAGGAGCTCTTCTCCTCTTTGGCCTCACTTACAATTTTTTTAACTGAGCTCTGTCAAATCAATAATTGTGTGACTACTGGGGTGGGACGTGGGGTTTTTGAGAAACACCCAGTTTCGAATGCATGGTAGCCTGGATGAGTGCTACCGTCATCATCATTATCATCATCGTCACTCTTCAGGGGAAACAAGACTGAATTTGCTTATTACACCTTCCTCAGCAGTGAGAGGAAAATTGTTCTCATCATGCTATGTCCCTCTTCAGAGAGTCCCGGTTACACTAGCATGCTAGATTTTCTCTTACTACCTGGAGCGTTCTCTCTGTGTCTACCACTCAACAGTGTGATGATGATATGTGTGGGGGGAGGGGATGTATTTGTACTCATCTTACTTTGGGTTCATTAAGTTTCTTAAAGCTTGTAGATTAAGCTTCTAATGCTTGAAATTTGTTGCTTTTCACCAGTCTGGCAAAATTTTGGCAATATTTCTTCAAATGGTGTTTCTGCCCTCTTTCTCTCTTTCCTATGTTGCTTATACACACTCATCACCAATTTCAATCCCTTCCAAGTCAACTTTGCAAAATAGAGAAGAAATTATGTGGAAATAATTAGTTATTTCTACCCACTCTTGCTTAGAGGTGCATTGCAAAGTTTTGAACATTTGTTAATTCTCAGACCATTGATAATTGCTGCTTTGAAGTCTTGTTCTGCTTAATCCAACATCTGGGACTCTCAGAGACAGTTTCTCGTGACTGCTCCTTCCCCCAAGCCTGGGTTCTGCTTTCCTGTTGTTTTGCTGGTCTCATAATGCTTTTGTTAAATTACGGACATCTTGGATATTATCTTTTAGCAAGTCTGAATTGTTTTTTGTTTTTGTCCTTTGTTTGCCTCATTGTTTAGTAACTTGCATAGGTTAAATCTGTGAAATCTGTTTCCCTTTTCCCACAGGGCACAGCCACTAATGTCTACACTCTTAATTGTTGTTATTGCTTGAATTTTTGTATTGTTAAGCCCTGTGTTTGCATAGCTTTGTAGTCACCCAGTGATTTGACAGGTTGTGTTCGGACGGAAGCCTCCATCCAGGAAGGCTTCCTTGGAACTGTGTGTGGAGTTGCAACCGCTGCAAGCCATGACTGCAACCTCCGGCCGGTGGAGCCACTGGCGGCCCTGGCTGGCCACCGCAAGGGTCATCACTTTTACTAAAAACAAACAAACAAACAAACTCGAGTGTGGGAACCTCCCATGCCCTCAGGCCCAAGGACCCCCTTCTGCCTGGTGGAGAAGATGCTGGTCTGTGATGCCTGCCCTGCCCTCGTGAGTCTGAGGAGTGGCAGGACCTGGGACAGTCCCTGGCAAGAATGCAACAGATTCCCAAGCACAGCTGTTTTTCACAGTCTTACGTGCTGTTGCTTGATTTTCGGCATGCTTGAGACAGTCGATTTTATTAATTTTGTCCAGCTTCATAGACATTTTGGAGGGAGAGGATTTGCCTGTCTCTTTACTTGGCCATCACTGGAACTCGTAAGAGACCATGGTACATACAGGCAATGGAATGCCTCCTAGCTACTGAAAAAGATGACTTAGCCTCATATTCATTGACTTTGCAATATTTCTGTAATAGCGTAGGTCAAACAAGCAAGTTTGCAGAATGAAGATAAGGGTCGCGCTGCATGTGAGCCTGTGCATGTGGGGTGGGCCTCTGCTGTGCCATCACAAAGGCCTGCAGAGCCCTTCACCAGGGTGTGAATGGTGGTGGGATTTTAGGCAACTTACTCTCTGTGTATTTTTCTGTATGATTTGAATTCTGTGCATGCGCATGTGTTATTTTACAACTGAAAAGAAACCAATGTGGTTGTACTAATTTGAAAGGAAGGGAGGGAAAAGGAAGGGAAAGGAAAGCAGCATCATTGTGGGGCTGACTGCCTGCTCAGGATGGTTGTTGTTTGGACTGGCCTCCTGAACTCACACACCTGAGCTCAGACACTTGACAAGAACGTCCTCAGTCTCTCTTTGCCATGGTAAGACAATGTTCTTTTCTCATTACTTTAAGGGCAGGATCTGCCCATCAAGACTGAACGTGCACTTTGACAGATCATCCTGTACACCTCCCTCTCTCTTAAACCCTCTGTCCTGGCTGTCACAAAGTGCCATTATCTCTTCCCCTTAAGTAACTTACACCAGCTCGCCTCTACCCATCGATCCCTCCTACCCTCAGATCCTCAGCCCCTTTGCCCTGTACCATTGTAAGGCCTCCTACTGGTCATCATGCTTTTGGTTCTTTAACACTCAGATCGCACCCTATGTATTACAGCCAGCCCAGTCTTTCTAAAACGCAAACCTAGCTATGTCACTTCCCAGCTTAAAAGCCCTAACTATATCCCCATGGTCAAGCAATGAAGTCAACAGTCTTAAACCGGGCCTCCAGGTTCTCAGTGACCATGTGGTAGGAGTTTCTTGTCTAGTTTTCCTATTTATCAGCTGAGTGACTTTGGGAAAGTTACTTAACCTTTTCAGTTTTCTCTTCTGTGAAATGGGGATGATGGTTATATTTACTTGTACAATTACTGAGAAGATGAAATGAATTTATATACATATATAATCACTAAGGATAATGTAACTCAGTAGGTGTTCAATATGTTAGCTTTTATTATTGTTTCCCTTCCATGAATCCCCATTACTGATTTTGTACTCCAGCTATACCATGTTTTCTAAAGTACCTGGCTGTCTTAAACGTCTGTGATTCTGAAGAATGCTCTTCATTTTGCCCAAAATGCAAGGTCCAGGCCCTTGTTTTCTCTACTATAGCATTCCCAACTCCCAGAAATAAACGTCTTCTATCCCGGTTCCCAGTGGCTTCTTCTCATGGACATGACTATACATTGTGACTGTGTGTTTATAACTGTACAATATTCATTAAGTGTGTGGCTCATGCAGGCATTTAGTGAGTGTTCCTTATGTAGGTGAAAAAAGGAGAAGACTCGACTCATTGAGCACTATGGTACTGATTTTGGTAATAAAAGTTGCTACTAACTTGCATCTCATCTTCCTGCCTCGATTGTAACCTCTTTTGTAAGTTGAATGGTGGACACCCCTCATGCATTCCTTACATAGCTTGGATGGGGACTGAAGATACATCCTACATTGGCTCAGTGCTATTAATACACTACGGTGACACCATTTCCTACATTGTACTGTTGTTGGTAGTGCAAGTGGCTAGTTCACCTATTTAACTGTGTCTTTTTTCAAAGGTATGAACTGCCTCGTTCATTTCTCTCCCAGTCTCCCAGCACATATTAGTGACCTAATAGAAAAAGCACTGGGCAGGTGTTGAAAGGTGCCTAGGGGACTGGACAATCCAGGCTTATGTTCTGTGGTAAAGAGGCTTTTTCCCTTTAGTCCGGTAACTGTGCCCTAAATTATGCATAGCCTGTAGGACCTATGTCATAACAAACTGATACAACTTTTTTTATAGCCCAGAAGTTGGTTTTAGTGCAAGTGCTATTCTTGGGTGATAAGAGTGTGATGCAGTTAGAGCACTGGAGGGAAACTTGATCTGGTGAGATCCAACATATGTATAAGTGGCTGCCCCCCGCCCCCAAGAACTATAACTCAACCCTCTTTAGCTCCATGAAAGGTTGCTATTTGAATAACGACTTCTTGGAGAGGCTTTCCCTGAATGCCTTATATACATAGCCTCACCATCACTCTCTACCCTTACCTGCTTTGTTTCTATTTATTCTACTTAATTGTACCCCTCCATTATAACACTGCTTTATTTCTTTGCTTACTTATTATCTCTCTCTCCCATTAGAATATCGGATCAACAAAGACAGAATTAACCTCTGATTTGGGCAGTGCTGTAACCTGAGCCCCTTTAATAGTGCTGGACACATGGTAGGGGGCTGCACAACGTGGTCTTATCCAGAGCATCCTGAAGTGACAGAGAACTATCTGCTCTGCTCTTAAATCTGCTGAAACTCACGGATAGAACCACAGCTTTTCCTTTCTGGGGGAAGCACCCAGAGCTTTTCAGAGACCACAGACAATTTCTACCACCCCTCCACCCCCCATGGCCCTTCCTGCTCTGTAGCCGCCTGGGGTGGTGGCAGTGGTGACAATGACTCTGCCACTCTGCCTCAGACAATAGAACCTTTTGTTTCTCTTGCCACTCTCAAAACAGATTGAAATATCCTGGAGTGTGAAGACCTGTATTCTGTCCTCAAATGTCTTCACCAGCTGTATTCACAGACAAATGACCTCACCACCCCGAGTCTTTGCCACCTTGAGTTCCTCTGCTGAGCAATAGAGACAGGAGTGCCTTTCCTGCCTGGCTCGCAGGAAGAGTTAGCCTGAGTCCTGCTTGGAAGAGCCAGGGTTCTTATGACCTCTAGATACAGTACATTGAAGAGAGCATCGGCCAACATGTGGCCTACATTCAACCCAGTGCAACTCCTTCCCTGTAACCACTGCCACAAGTGGTGATGACCGGTGAGAAGACTGATAACCCAGCTCTGTCATGTTGCTGCTGCTGCTGCTGCTAATGCTAATGGTAAAAATGATGCTATCTTTTGACTCCTGTTCAGGTGAGATTAACATTTATTTAATACTTTCTCTGGGCCGGCCATAGTGCTAGGCACTCTGCAGGCCTTTTCACATTAAAAAAAAACTTACAAAAAAATGAAAGTGTGTTACACGAACGGTAAGTAGAGTGTTCAAAGTCCATTAATGTTTAAAGTACAGCAAGGAGAGTGTTACATATGTAAACAGTCATGTAATTAGCCCATCGATATATAGAACATGTTCAACGCCTTAGCAGTTCACACGCTAAGGGCCCCTTCGTGGTCCACACCCCCGGCGGTATTCAGTATGTGGACCATGAATTAGTTGTGACTGTTCTTGCATCTCATAACTGGAATTATACAGCACGTTCTCTTTGTCTCTGGCTTCTTTTGGTCAGCGTGACCTCTGGGGGATTCACTCCATGTGGCGCACATATCACAGTTCATTCTTTTCTGTAGACTTGAGCTGGTTCTCAGAGTGAGCCAGAAAATGTCTTAAGTGTTTTCCTTGTATCATCTCACTTAATTCTTCACACTATCCTGAGGCAGGGACTATTATCTTCCTTTCAGCTCAGAGAAGTTAAGTAACTTGCCTCAAGCCACAGAGCTGCTGAGTGGCAGAGAACTAGTTCTGGTTCACAGAGCTGGACCTTCCTCTGGAGCTGACTTGGCTTCAGAACTAGATTAATCAGGTTTGCTCCCAGTTTTGTACTGAGAGTCACGTATCATTCTGTGGTCATTCACAGAGGGGTCTCTGTGGAGCTCTCTTGTCATCAGAATATTCCTTCAGAACATTTTCTCCCCCCTGCTTCGTCGTTAGAGCTTCTCACTGCCATGTCCTCGATTGGCCTTGCCTGTCTAGGGCTGCATGACTCTGGGACCCAGTCTGGCTTTTTCTGCGGGAGGCTGCTTTCTCCCGCTTTGCCTGAGAGATTAAGCTGCTTAATGATGTCTTCCTCCTCCTCCTTCTGGGGTGTGATCTTTGATGAAGGAATCAGTAGTCCTCCTATCCCACTGTGTGGCTACTTTTCCATTTTCTGCTTGTGGAGGTTTCTAAGGAAACAGAGGTGAAGTAGATTTTTCTTTCCGCCTTGTGTAACCTGGCTTGCTGCTCTCCCACCCTCCAGTCCACCTTATCCCCTGGGTGATGGATGGCCCTTCACCCAGGGCTGAGACGTGGGCTGAGAGCCGTGGCTGTGGACAGCCCGGGCCTGACCCCCAGAGCTCACAGTGGTTGCCTATAACCTCACTAGACATTTCTCTTTTATAAATTCACCCTCCAAATTCATATTTCCGCTCTGTATAGCTTTCCTTATAAACACAGTATTCACGCCTTTCCCCCTGGGCTCTGAGCTAATCCATTACATTTGCCTTAGACTTAGACAATGGGTAAATGCCCTCTTGCAGGCTGGAGAATTAAATAGATAATCTGAGCTCTGCTTGGGTCTGTGGCTCAGCATTAGGGGTAATTGGTAAGAGGCTTTGCCTTTCCTCATGCAAATGGGGAGAAGAGTGAAGGCAAACAGAGATGGAGGTTGAACCTTTTTGAATACTGACATTAGAGTCACTAGGATAGACAGAATGTGGCTTTTCACTTAACTCCTTACAGGCCATTGTCCCTTATCAACTTCTCTTAACAAGACAGATCAGCCGTTGCACTGACTGCACAATTGATTCCTTACCTAGTGTGAGTTCCATGCATGAAAGGTGGTGTCTCTTCATCACTGTATCCCCAGTGCCCACCGTGTTAGCTCAGAAGAGGCATTTAATGAGTATCTCTCAAGTGTTTGCAGAGTCGTTCAGTGGTAGTGCGAGCGTTCCTTGGGTAGGGAGCTGTTGCAGTGCATGGGAAGATCATGGGGTAAAATGAGGAGGTGAACCATTAATCCCGGTGACTTTTAAGACTTTTCCAGATTGGGTTCTGGAATCCAGCGACTCAGAATTCATGTGGTTCAGATGACCAAGTTCTGGGGCTGTTGTCTGCCTTCTCCACTGAGCCAGTTCTCTGTGCCTAGGATACCCTCCTTTCAAGCCACCTCCTACTTTGCAAAGCACCCAGACAAGAGGCGTGATGGTGCCTGTGTCCACACCTTTTGGGTCCCGTCACCTAAATCCAGTGACCGGAGCCCAGTGAGCCCACGGGGAGAAGGCCACAGATCTTTACAAGGAAGACTGCGCCTGCTGTCAATCACTGTTTCCCCGCGCCGGCCTCAGCATGGCCTCCGAGAGCACAGTGTACACAAAACCATAATGTTCTCACACAGGCCGGCCCCCACGGTGAGGACAGTCACTCAGGAAGGCATGCACCGGGGGCAGGGAGGCGCCAAGGCCACTCTGAGGCTGAAGTCACAGGATTTATATTTTTAGCAGAGGGAGGCTGAAATACAATTTCCATGAAGATTGCGTTATAGATTATTGCTTGAGAAAGCTTTGGCAAAGGACTAAGGAGAGTCTTTCTTTTCCAAAGGGGGCTTTTTTCCTCCACAGGGGGTGAAAGAGAAGGCTGCCGCTTCTATTTTCTGACGCTGACTTGGGATGCTGTAGCGATCATGTGTGACAGTTTCTTCAGCAAATCGCCATGTGACTGTGTGTGTGTGTATTTTATTTGAACAACTCAGACCCAGTTTGGTAGTCAGAGCAGATGTCGTTACTACCATTTTACACAGTAGAGAGCGAAATTCAAAGGAGATAAACGGCTGTACTCACATAATTAGCGGGTACTGTATGAAGCCCAAGTTCCTGCACACAGTTTACAAATCCCTGGTTCCAGCTCCCACTTACCACGCCAGTCTTCCTCTCACACCACTGTTTTCCTCTCAGCCTGAACTACCTCCCAAGTGAACCGGCAGACCCTTAATGCACCATTTTCTGTCTTAATCTCTGTACTGTGTGGAGGCTGTTCCTTCCTCTCCATCACCTTCATCGGTTACCTCCCTCCCTCTCCTTCAGGTCTCTCCTCATGCTGAAAGCCTCGCCTGACCTCTCAGGACTGGGGTTCCTGCTCTGTCTACATGGTACCACGTGCCTGGAGCCCACTTATTGACTCTTCTGTCTTTCACATTAGATGAGGGCTCCTGGGAGAAAACTAACACCCCGAATTGCTCCATTGATTCTGCCAGTGAATGGAGATGGCATGGGAGGAAAATTACAGGGCTTAGCATGCTGTAAGAGCCTGGCTGCACTTGAAACATGCCCACGTCGGGAAGGGCTAAGGCCACAATAACATCAGCCACCTCAAAGCAATGTATAAGCCACTCTATGTCACCTAAGTGGGTTCTAATATCATTCTTCCACTTAAGGCTTTACTTGGGACCAGCCACTCCACCTCACTTGAGCCTTACTTTTCCCGTCCAAAAATGGGGAAGCAGGTGACAGATAAAGTGAGATAAGAGTGGTAAAGTCAGGTGTAAGAGCACTAACTAAATCTTTATTAATATTATGAGACAATGTTCTTCTTCCTCTTCTCTCCCCTCCCCTCTCTTCCCTATCCTCCTTTCTCTTCCCTTCCTTCTTCTCCACCTGGTAAACTCCTCCTCCTGTTTAGAATAACACCCTTTTCTGGAGCTTTGTTTGTTTCCCTCTGCTAGGCAGAGCCACACTTTCCTGTCTCCCCCAGCACTTGCTACAGTGTTTCTCAGGTAGTAGAGCCCTGTGCATATATCTCTGTCTCTCCTATTAGAGGGTAAACTCCTTAGGGCAGGAACCGCATACCTTCATTTCTGTATTCCCAGTACAGTGCTTCGCACATACTCAGTCATGTCTGCTAGATGAATGAATAAACGAGTGAATGAACTGCAGGACCCAGGACGTCTTCTGTCTGTTCCAAACCCCATCTGGGCTTTTGCCCTCCTCACTTGATTCCTGGGCCAGGGTCTCCGTGGGAGCCAGGAGAGCCTCTCCCCCTGCGTTCCTTGCAGGGGTCGGCCCATTGCTTGGCAGTGACAGCATTACAGCACCCTCACTGTGCTGACATTCTCTCGGCCGGGTCTCTTACACTCAGCGGGTATTAAGCTCCTTGCGGATAGGGTGATTGGGGCACAGAGGAGTTTCTTACTACATACTTGGATGAATTGCTGAAGGGACCTAGGGGAGGTTACAAAGGAAAGCTCATGAAACGGGGGAGGGATTTTAGAAGTAAAGCCTTCCTCCATAGTGGTGACGGGGTGGGGACGCTATGAGGGGACACTGAGTTGTTTAGGGAATCACGGATTGTTCTAGTCTAGTAGAAGGCAGGGCACAGGAAGAGGAAATTTGGGAGCTGAGGCTACAAATGTAAGTAGGATATAGCTTTGGTTTCCCTGAGAACCAGGTTAAGCAATAGTTGCGGCAATTGCTGGGGATCCAGTCCTGGTCTAAGAGAGTGGTATCGCCAGGCTTCACTTTGGGGAAGAAGCCTCCGCATGCTACAGGAGAGGCTGGTGGTAGAAGCCATTTGGGAAAAGCGGGGTGCTATAGAACCCAAGGGGTAACACACAGGGCAAGGCTCCCACAACCCGGATGGTTCTTCTGCTCTCTAAGAAGTGGATCCGTTTTGTGGAGGAAGGTGAATACTCCATGCCACAGACAATGGAGACCGAAAGGAAGTGAGAAAAGGAAAGAATAAGAATGTAACAATTGTACCAGGTTGAAAGGTTCCGCACGGCTTTTTTTTTTTTCTTTTTTGATCTAATTATCACAGAGTTTTTCAGAATTTGATGTATTTTGTAAGATATAAAAGATAATAACCAAACACTATCTTGGCTTTTAAGCTGACTTGTGTAGGGGGGGCCTGCCGCAGTGTGTGGAATTCAGTTGGGTTCTGTTCCAGGAGGGAATATGAGTTAATTATAATTCTTAAAAGGAAGAAATCAACAGCAGCCTGGGTGTGACCTGCATATCATCATCTATTAAATGCAGATAATGATATCAGCTTTCCTTTATGTTCCAGGGCTTTTTGGAAAATCAAATAAGATGAAGGGTGTAGAAGTACCTTGCAAATCGTTAATGCCTACAAAATCCATTCATTCATCCAGCAAAACCCATTGAGTTTGTCTGATGCAACAGGAATGGTGGGTGTGCGGGCATGAATGAGACTCGCTCGGTCTCTTTTCTTCAAAGTTCTAGATGGACTGACGAGCTTTGGCAAAGATACTTGCCCTGCCATGGGAGAAACGTCATTAAATTTATAAGGGATTGTTACTAACATCGCATTTAGTAAGGTGGGCTTTGTTGCCAATGGCTGCCACGTTAATATTCTCAGTTTTTCTAGAAGAGAACTCAGAGAGGCAATGCCGTGTGGTAAAAAGGAAGGGATTGGGCTTTGGAGACCCAAAGGATGAGCTTGCAAGCTTATCCTCCGCCACCTGCCGACGCTGTGTATTGGGACAAGTCACTTGTTTTCTCACCCGTGTCACTGACCTGACTTCTTTTATCTAACCAGAAGGTTACTAAGTTCACTGTATCAGCTAACAGATGTTAAAGTGCTTTTAAAACTGTGACATATTGCACATGTGCTGTGGATCATTTATTAAGAATAACAGGAGAAATTGGCAATATTGTCTTCCGTGGCCATTATCGTGAATGCTGTTTAATTAAGGAGAAGGGAACAGTAATTGGCATGAATAACTAGGAAATGCTATGTGTCAGACACTGCACGAGGCTTAAACATGATAAATCTTGTGTTATTTTGATAGCCCTGGGTGGTAAGCATCCTCCCCATTTTACAGATGAGGAGACTGAGCAGAGATTTTCACCCATTTTCCCAAGGTGTACAGGTAGTACTTAGAAGCACCAGGAGCTGCCCAGGAGGAAGGCTTGTGCCTGATGTGGCAGTGGGTGATACCATCCGTCAGGCTCCGCCTCTCTCCCCCACTCCCCGTGGTTTTGTTTGGGATGCAGACTCACTGGTGTTTCTCTGATGAGGCACTGGTAGAATGAGCTCTCTGGGCAAAGGAGTTACAGCTTGCTTTCTTCTTCATCACCAGTGTCTAGCAGACGTGTCTCACATAGGTTTCAGGACCCGTTTGCTGAGTGGATGCACACATGAGTGCGTGAGCTCGTAAGACAGTGTTCTGGCCAAGGTATACGGACTCAGGGCAGCCACTGCTCTGAGGGCTTGGGAGGTCATTTTATTTTCTTCAGTAGAAATTGCCAAGAGAATTGATATTTTGGGGGTGACTTAGAAGTGCGTAGCAAAAGCTCTGGTCTTTGTATCCAAGATCTGGTGGTACTCACCTTGGGCCCCTTTCGGGCAGCAAAGGGAAGCCTCTGGACGCAGTTCCCCCTTTGTTTCAACATTACGTGTCCTTGTATTTTACCTAAAGGCAAATTCAATGCCTTAGAGAGCGTGAGTCCAGGAGGAAACCCCTTTGGACAACTTGCCACATCTCATCTGTGCTCCTTTTTCTGCTTTTAGCTATTTTGGCTAAAGTTCTGCTCTGGGGGCAGAAGCCGAGAATGGAGGATAGAGAAGAGCTATGAAGGTACCCGCTCAGACCAAGGGGACAGTTTCTTAACTGTTGAATGTGTTCATTTCACTGTTGCTTTTGGGTTTTATTGGATCTTAGAGGCTGTGAGTGCGAGACCTGGGCCCTTAGTGGCTTGGGGGCATGCTACGGTCTGAATGGTTGTGTCCTCCCCAAATCCATGTTGAAATCTTAATCCCCAAAGGTGATGGTGTTAGTAGGTGGGACCTTTGGAAGGTGCTTAAGTCATGAGAGTTCCACCCTCATGGATGAGATTAGTGCTCTTATAAAAGGCTCCAGAGAGTTCCCTAGCCCCTTCCACCTTGTGAGGACATGGTGAGAAGACCGAGACCCTGAAGAGAACCCTCACCCAATCATACTTGCACCCCGATCTTGGACTTTCAGCCTCCAGAACGGTGAGAAATCAATTTGCTGTTTATGAAC
Organism: Micronycteris hirsuta; assembly: GCA_004026765.1. Classification (NCBI taxonomy): domain Eukaryota; kingdom Metazoa; phylum Chordata; class Mammalia; order Chiroptera; family Phyllostomidae; genus Micronycteris; species Micronycteris hirsuta. Next base: position 86,194 of record PVJI01003131.1, read on the forward strand.
TACCCAGTCCGTGACATGTTGTAACAGCCAAAGTGGACTAAGACAGGGGTCAGGGTTTCGTGGGGGATGGGAGTGGGGGGGCACAGTAGAAAATTCATGGGCTCCAGAGCCAGGCATACCTGAGTTGAAATCTCGGCCCTATACCTTCCTGACCATTAAGCATGGGTAAGTTTATTCACCTCTTTGAGATTCTCTTTCTTCGTCTGTGAAGTGGGGATACCACCACTTATTTTGCAGTGATACCTAAGACTTAGAAAGAGGCGCAGTTGTAATGCCTGGTTCATAGACAGCCTTCACTAAGTGGAAGCTATTTGGTCATTGTCTCTCTCCTGCTTATTTTTGAGCAACCATAAAAATATGCCCTGAAGAGTATGTTAACCTTGCTTTGTGGCTGAAGGCATCGCCAGTGAACAGTTGACTTAGAACCACTATAAAAGGAATTGTTGCTGTTTCAATTATCCTTTATGTTAGCCACCTTGATTCAAAATGAAAGCGTGGCAGTTTATGATGAAAACCCTATATATCAGTAAGAGCCTGCAAAATTAACAGTGGGGGGTAGGGCGAGGAGGGGAGCAGAGGAGCAGGCTTTGTGAAAACTCTCCCTTTGGTACAAATCACCCCCTACCTTGTAGCAGCGCGTGTGTGCGTTCACACGGCTGCTGGCTTCAACACTCTACAGGGGGCTCCAGGTTGCACAGGCGCTGTTTTGCCCTGGGGAACTGCTTGAGCTGTGTCAGGTTGATGGTTCAGGGCCTGAGTATGACTCTTGTCAACTTTGGGATTGGAATCCCTGGATGAACCCAGTTTAATATTCAGGAGATGTATTGAGAGCAGTTGCTGTCAGGGTGACTATCACCAAGCGTAGACAGTTGATGGCTTCCTTCGTGCTACGAGTCTCTCTTAAACAGCCTTAAAAATAGCACCCTTCCCTGCCACCACCTATTTGGAAGCCAGAAGGGAAAACAGTCTTTCCTCATCTCCCCTTGCCAAAATTATTTGATGATAATCAGCACCTGTGTTCCTCCTCCTAGCAGGCAGCTGCTATTCGAATCTCCTATTCACATCCACTACATACAGCTCGTAACTCTAGGTGCTTGCAAAGTTTTGACCAGAGAGAGGCGACGCGGGGGCTGTTACTCTCGTAGGGAGGGGCTGTTTGTGGAAGGGACATTTGAGCTGAGCCCTAAATGACAGGGAGCAGCAGCCCTGTGAAGAAGTGGGAGGAGGAGCAGCCCAGGCACCGGCACCGGAACACCTGGCACCTGAGGCAGGAGAGAGCCTGGTCCGTTTGATGAGCTGAAGGAAGGTCAGCGGTCAAAGTGTCAAGCACAGGGGGAAAGGTAGCATGTGAAGCCAGAGAGGCAGGCAGAGGACAAGTCACAAAGGACCTTGAAGGCCATGACAAAGAGTCCAACATTTATTCTAAGAGAGTTGGAAACTGTTGGCAGGTTTAAGAAGGGAAAAAGTATCATCCTATATATGCTTTGAAAAGATCATCTGGCTGCCATGTAGCGAATACGCTGTAGGGGTGAGAGAGTGAAAAAAAGACCAGGTGGGTGGTAGGTAGTAGTGCTAGTACTGGGCCATTGCAAAGGGACTGAGGCATGTGGTGAGGCCTACTTACTGATCTGATGACTCCATAATACTTTCCCTGGCTTCCTGAACTCTGAACTCTACTTGTCATTGGAAGCAAAAGCAATAGTAACTTGGTTTTCTTCATCTTCAGCACTTAGGACTTTGCTTTATTATCTCTAGCTATAATAGTTCTTAGTGAAAGAGCATGGGCTTTGGAGAGAGATGGACCTGGATTGGAATCCTTGCTCCAGCACTTATTAGATAGTGGACTGCATAGCTTTTTAATTTAAAATCTCTAATCCTCAGTTTCCTTAGCTGCAAATTGGATTTAAAAATAAAGCCTGCTTTGGCAGGCTTATGCTGAAGCATCAAATGAGATACTACTTGTGAAAATATCTAGTACGTAATAGGTTTTCAATGACAAATTATTTGGTCTTGACTTTGAATCATCACCTTCCTAGACAGGAGTTGGAGGCCAGATGTTTCTGCTTAAACCTCACCCCCATGTCCGTGAAGCACTTGTCAGCAAAAACAGAATTGCACTAGGAAGCAGTAGGTAGACTTGGCTTTTCTGTTCCTCTTCTTGCAAAACACTGGGTGACTTTGGATAAGCCCCTGTCCCTCTCTGGGCCTCAATTCCTCCTCTGTAAAGTGAGTAAACTGGGGTAGGTAGTAGACAGGGTAATTCTAGTCGATAGTGGCATGCCTTCATGTGCTGCCAACATTAGCAGCAACCGTCCTCCATTATGGATCACCCACTGCGGGCCAGACAATGTGCTACGTGCCATATGCCTTACATACGTGTCATATGTAACCTTTAGTGCAGTCCTATAAAGGGGGTACTATTATTGCCCCCATGTTACCGATGAAACGCCGAGGCAGAGAAGTGAAAGCATCATATCTTGCTAACAATAGCAGCCAGACTCTGCGCAATTCCATTCAACAAACTCTTTGGGAGTCCAAATGTGCCAGGCACTGCGCAAGCCGTGCAGCTGCAGGCAGGGGCCTGGCCCTCGGAAAGCCCGTGATGTAGAAGTCAGGGGAGACATGCAAAAGTCTGGTTGTTCTTGCATCCTCCCGCAGGAGCACACATCGCTGAGAAGAGGGTGTCTGCTGTGGCATCCCTGGGCGTAGGAAGCTAGTCTGGGCTGGCTCTGTGTCGCAGCACAATGTGGTCTTTCTGACTTGAGCAAGTACAAAAGGTCTCCACCTCCCGTCTGTGTTCTCACACTCCACTCCCAGCTCCCGCCCCCTTGCTGACTATTGCTTTGTTTCTGTTTCTGGTCTTTTGCAGTAGCATTTATTTCTTGTTCTTCACTTTTCCTCCTATTTTTTTTCCTGTGTTAATTATAGAAGGAAAAGTTCAGCTAGATACAAGGAGCTCTGTGCAGAGGCGGCAGACTGGAATAGCAACAGGGGGTTTTGTCCTGCTTGGGCTTATCTGTGGACCCTGTGTGAGGAGGTGGCCGGGGTTGTCTCTGAACTGGGAATCAAGGCACCTGGGTTCTCAATTCGTGCTCTGCTACTTACTGCTGGATGACCCTGGGCATATCACCTACCCAGCAGATCCTGAATTTCTTTCCCAGCCGGGGCTGCTAGCAACACTATTAGAATCAGAGTGCTTGGGTTTCCATCTTAGATTTACCACTCACTAGCTGTGTGATCCAGTGCAAGTCACTTAGCCTCAGGTTTTGTTTATGTAAAATGAGGACGTACATGAGGACTCTTATGAAGATTAAGTTACATTATCCATGTTATGTGCTTGGCAGAATGCCTGGTATATTCTAAGCTCTACATAAATATTAGCTATTAGTAATGACCATGCTGGTTAACTGACTTAATGGATGTAGAAGCATTTTGTAAACTGTAAAGTACTGTCCAAACATTAGTTATTATTTTGGTGACGATTGCTATTTTGAAATAAGAAGAAAGGACTTTTGATAATCTTTACTTGCCAAGTCAGTTTTTAAAAAAAATAGTTTTATATTTATCTCCCTCAATAACTCGCTATTAATATTATATGAACTCCTTCTAGGGCATTATTGTTCCAGAATCTGGGGCAGCAAAGGCCAGCCTGTGCCTTTATAGACACGGAAATGGGAAATCAGCCAAAAGGCTGTGTAATTTCATTTTACCCTTTGCTTCTCTCATTGAACTTGCTAGTTCACATCTAAATGAACTAAGTGTCTGAGCTTTGAATTCTTCCATCAATAGCTCTGGCAAGCCTGTGTATATTGTGATTAAAATGAACCAATCTTCCTTAAAGAAATAAAATGCAACTCAATGGAAGGAGGGAATTAAATAGGAAAAAAGCAGTACGGGGAAAAAAATACTCTGGCAAGATGTCATTCTGTTTGTCATTAAAATCTGGCGGTGCGAAAAAGAATACGTATATAGCTACACAGTACTATCAGGGTGGAAAACCTGCGGCCGAGAGGGTCTGGGTCATAGGACTCTAATCTTTTGTTTTGGACCTAGGAGTCTTTCTTGAGGAAGGGAAAAAGTGAAACCCTTTGAATACTGAAATTGGAGGAAACTAAAAATAGCTTTTAGGACAGCTGTGTTATTTCACACTCTTCTTCTAGGTGGTTTTTGTGTTCCCGGGAAGAGGATTTTGACCTGCTCTGTATTGGATCCATAGAGTAATAAGCACTGTTCTTGCCTGCCTCCTGTGCCCGGAACACGGGAGCCTCCATCCTCGAAGTCCGTGAAACAGCTCTGATGCAAACAGAGGTCTCAGGACTGCCCCACCAAATACCGCCCTCAATGATGAAGAATTCCTGGCAATAAGGGGTCCAGGCATGTCCCAGAAACAAAGCAGTTATCAACTAAACTTGAAAGAACATTCTGCTGTTAGCCGGTATGATCTTTTGAAACATTTAATCTGGTTTAAGGTGCACTGGGGGTAGAGTGTTGGCCAGTTCCCTATAAATAGCTCATCTCTATTCTTGAGTGAATGCTTCTTTATGTACCTTCTTTTTCCACTATAGATTTTAACACGTATGTTGGGGGCCGTATCATTAAACTAATTCCACTCAACAAAGCACTTATTGAGGGCCTACTGTGTGCGTGGGGTCTCTGCCTGGTGCTATACGTTTCCTGTCCTGCCAGGGAAGCAGCCGCGCTCACACCACTGTGCTTTAGAGCCTCCTGGAGGGCGTGTTGCAGCTCAGGTTGCTGGGTTCGCGCCCAGAGTGCCTGACCCGGTAGGCCTGGTGGGGGCTGGTTTGAGAAGGCAGATGGCCATCATTTGAATTTCCAGCGAGTTCCCAGGTGTGCTGATGTGACAGGTCCAGGATTCCTTTGAGAACTACTGTCATAAAGAACTTACGGGGCTTCTCAGGGTAAGAAGTACAGATGATGGATTCTTATAAAAATCAGACTATTAAGATGGAGACATAAAGAAAAAGCTCCGGCTGTGAGAGAAGGGAGCAATTTATGCACAGTGGGCAATCAGGAAAGGTGGGGAGAGGTGGGGGCGTGAGAAGGAGCCAGGCAGGTGATAAAAGGTGCTGAAACAAGTTCCTCTGAAAGATAGAAGGTTGAGGGGTGGGGGGCGGGCAGAGAAGATTCTGTAAGATGTCCTGCTCTTCCTTTTCTTTCCTGACCCAGGGGAATGAGAAGGAGCAAAGGGTTAGATCCAAGGAAATCTCTCCCTTTGTATTTAAAAGCTCCAATTTCTGCTCTTATGTGGGCCAGGAATGAGACTGCAATTGTAATGGCGGTGCCCATCGCCCCTAGATCAAGGATGAAGAAACTCTATTTCCTGCAGAAACAAAAACACCATCACTCAGTCCCCCAGGGAACCTCAAAGGAATTAAAAATGGAATTAACAGTTCATCTGGAAACCTTCTTTTTAAAAATCATATGCTTAGCTCACTGTTCCATGAAAACTGTTTCTGAAACACCAGCTTAATGCCCCTGGCATCGTTTTTTCTGATTCCTCTGTCTGACTGAAGTACCAAGGGTAGGGGGAGTACCTAGTGGCAGGGGGGTAAATGAGGTGTGGCTGCAGCTTGGCAGGGGAGATGGAGTGGGGTGAGGCCATGACCCTGCCCTGCTAGGACACGTCAACTTGTGGAGGGGGATGGTCCATGGCCATCTCCATCAGAGGAGGGAGCCGAGAGAGGAGGCTCCTGAAGGCATGGCTATAGCATCGGCTTGTGAAGGTGGGGTAAGATTTAGACAGGCGGAGAGGGGAGAGGAACCAACAGGAGCAAGGATACAGTTGCTGGCAGGGGTGCCAGTCTCAGGCTGAGAACTAAGTGGAGGTATGTCTAACTGAATTGTGTAAAAATCAAGTAGGACAGTCTACTGGGGGGAAAAGGTACTTTCTCTAGTTTAAATGAATACTGGTAATTCTCTGAACGTGACATTAAACATATTCCGCCCCGCACCTTTGTGCATGCTGTTCTCTCTGCCTAGAATACCCTTCTGTACCATTCCAACAGCCCTCTGCTAGGCTCCGCTCATGCCCTCTTTTTCCTTGTAGCATAGTATTTAACGTTGGAATTACCTATCTGTCTCCTTCATTCATTACTTTTTAATTCAATCATTCATGCATTTATTTAACAAATACATGCAAAGGGCTTGACTGTAGGCCAGAAACTCTGCTAGACCTTGGGAATATGAGATAGACAAAGTAAACAGTCTCCTCCTTCATAGATTCATCAGGCATTAGGAGAGATAGGCGGTAAATGGGAAAGCACCAAAAAGGGTATATAGTTAAACTTTGTCTCAGTGCCCCTCTGAGCTCCTCGAGGGGAGCAGTGGGGAAGCCAGGGGAGAGGCGTCAGGTCAGAGGGAAGAGCATGAGCAGAGGGAGATGGTTTCACTTGGTCCATGGTGCCTTTGTATTTCCACACTTTTAGGATGTTTTCATTTTTTTCACTATAGTGATGTTGTTCAAGACGAGGGAGGGAGGCAAGTGCTACAAACATCGGTCCTTTGCAAACACATAGATACTTGATCGTAGTATTGGCTTTTGCAAGCTCTATTAAATATGAGACTTCCCTTTGATATCAATGCTAAGGTTATATTTGTGACACCTGATTCCATTACAGAACACGTGGGAAAGCTAGAGACTATAATTTTTCTATCCCTCCCGATGTGGCATCTTAACTAAACAATGAGGAACTTGCCTCTATAGAGAAAGACCTGAAAGATGAGAGGGATGGGGGTGCCCATTGTTAAATACTGAAAAAAAGAAGGACATTAAATGTGTGGATTTATGATAAAGAGTGATGGTGGTGGCTTGGGAGAGCCTAATCTTCCAAGTGTTAAGAAATATGCCATCATAGAAGGAGTCTCTGTGTAAGAAAACCCGGGTACTCAATGATCCTTGAGAAAAAGGAAGGTATTAAAGGAGCGCCATTATGGGAATTAGAAGATCTTACTTAATGATATAGTTTCTATTTACTGAGCATCTACTATGTACTGGCCACTTTATATGTATTAGCTCATATAAATCCCATACCATCCCTGTAAATTAGTGTTATCACCATTTTACAGATAAATTTGAATATAATTAAGTCACTTGCCCAGGGTCTCACTTCTAAGAAGTGGTCTGGCCAGGTTCAAATCAGATTAAGCCTGATAGCAAAGCTTAGGCTTTTCACAGACTTCATATCATAGCTCAGTAATTGTCGTGAAATGACAAAACAAGTAACATATTTTTTTACAAGGTGATGTGCAGAGTAGATGAATGGAGAGGTTTGTACGTTCTGGCCTTTCTACCTAGAAAATGGAATGACATGGAGGCCGCCAGATCTATTAATGACTGATTTTTACTGAGGTTTCCCTTGGGAAAAAACCTAAAATTACTCACACTCTTGGTGGAGTTCAAAGGGAGGGAAATGTATTCCTGTAGAGAAATTCCAGCACAAGCACGGGTAACCATCCTTTCATCTATCCACCCATCCATCCATCCATTCTTCCATTCACCCCTCCTCCTATTTGTCCACCCATCTATCCACCCACCCACCCATCCAACCTCTTTAGCATCTTCACATTCTTCTCTTCCTTTTTCTTTTGCACCATCACCACCACCCTAGTTACATTCTCATTCCTTCCTTTCTAAAGGTGTCTCTTCAATATTTTCATCTTAAAGTATCTTCATCTTTCAAGCTTTCATCCTTTTTGCCCTCACATTGAATATCTTGAAAGCATGGATTTATTGTATTACTTTCCCGTGCAAGGACCTTTAATGGCTTCCCATTGTTCCTAGAGTTAAGATCATATGTCCTAACTTGACCCCGGCCTTCTTCTTCCTAGCTCATTGCTCCATCACCACAGCCCACTTATCATTTCCTGAACTTGGCCCATGCTTCCCTAGATCTGTGCCTTTACCCAAGCTGTTTCTCTTCTTGGGGACTCCCTATTAGGCATCTTAGTCTAGTATGAGCTTTGAAGTCCAGGAGTCTTGGGTTAAAATATTGGCCCTGTTGCTTACTAACTATGTGACTATGGGATAGTTTCATATCTGTCTGAACTCAGGTTCTGCACCATAAAATGTAGGTGGAGAAGATATTAGTATCTACTGTATAAACATTGTGAGCATTAAAGGAACACATGACAAATGCATACTTGGGGCTCTAACCAGTGTGGCTCGGTTGGTTGGGCTCCATCCCCTAAAGCAAAAGGTCACCAGTTCAATTCCCGGTCAGAACTCCTGTCTGGGTTATGGGTTCAGTCCCTGGTTGGGATTCCTATGAGAAGTAACTGATCAATGTTTCTCTCTCACACCTATGTTTCTCTTTTTCTCTTTCTCCCTCCCTTCCTCTCTTTCTAAAAAAAATAAATAAATAAAATCTTAAAAAAGAGAAAATGCATAGTTGATGCTCCACAAATATTTGTTAATGGATAAGTATAATCAGGCCAAAATTTTGCCAATATTTATTATATTTTTAATGAAATTTAATATTGTTTTTATGAGGAAATACTTATTTTCACGCCCACTGTAGGCTAACCTACAGGTAATTTATAAATGTCAGACCATCACCTTCCCACAATCTCTGGCTCAAATGCATGCATGTGCCTCTGGAGGCAGTTCATGTTGAAAACGATGACAAATCTAAGTGCTGTAGAACCTTCTTCTTCACATTTGGTGCATTGTTTTTTGTTTGCGATACTTGTGTATGTAGCTTGCTACCATGGAGTAGAACTGTAGCTCATAGTTACTCTGATGTTGTGTCTAGAGATAAGAACATACTGATGGAACAGGCAGGAAACTTGGAGTTCTTTGGGCTATGGTTTTGGATCTGGCTTAGAGTAGGCACTACACTATGGTTGGTTAGAAGGAAGGGTAAATAGATGGGTAGATGGGGGATGAACAGGTAGATGGATGGATAGATAGGGGATGGATGGGTGGATGGGGGTAGATGGATGGATGGGTGGGTGAATGGGTGGTTGGGTGGGTGAATGGATGGATGGATGGATGAATGGAGGGTGGATACATAAATGGACAGCAGATGGATGGATGCACTGTGAAGGATAAATATAGTCTTTGGGGTTCAGTTAAAAGGCTGAGAAGCTGGATAATGAGGTGTGTAGTAGACTGAGAAGGAGGAATATGGGTTTCAGGGCAACTTTTGTGGCTTCTCTACTATATGACCCTAGGCGAGTTAAGGCATCTGAGGCATCTTTTCTTATCTCTAAAAACACAAAACTTAGATAAGATGATCAATATGCCTCTGTTTCTATTTTGTTCATCAGTTTATTTTATTAGATTCCACATATAAGGGAAATGATATGGTATTTGTCATTCTCTGACTAGCTTATTTCACTTAACTTAATCTCCAGGTCCATCAGTACTGTCACAAAAAGGTAAGATTTTCTTCTCTTTTTTTTTACAGCTGCATAGTATTCCATTGTGTAAATGTACTATAGCTTTTTTATCCACTTATCCACTGATGGGCACTTGGGTTGTTTCCTGATCTTGCCTATTGTAAATAATGCTGTATTGAACATAATGGTGCATGTATTCTTTCAAATTAGTGTTTCCGGTTTCTTCAGATATATTCCCAGAAGTGAGATCACTGGGTTAAAATGCAATTCCATTTTTAATTTTTTGAGATAATTTCATACTGTTTTCCATAGTGGCTGCACCAGTCTGCAATCCCACCAGTAATACACTAGGATTCCCTTTTCTCTACATCCTTGCCAACACTTGTTTATTGACAGTAACCATTCTGACTGGTGTGAGGTGATATCTCATTACAGTTTTAATTTGTATCTCTGATGATTAGTGATGTTGAACATTTTTTATATATCTATTGGCCATCTGTATGTCCTTTTTGGGGAAGTGTCTAGTCATGTACTTTGCCCACTTTTAAATTGGGTTGTTTTCCTGGTGTTGAGTTGTGTAAGTTCTTTATATATTTTGAAATTAACCCCTTATCAGATGTATCATTGGCAAACATGTTCTCCCATTCAGTGGGTTCCCTTTTCATTTTATTGATGGTTTCTTGTGCTGTGCGGAAGCTTTTTAGTTTTATGTAGTCCCATTTGTTTATTTTTTTCCTTTGCTTCCCTTGCCTGAGGAAATATATCAGCAAAAATATTACTATAAAGGCATGGATACATGGAACAGACTGACAACTGTCAGAGAGGAAGTATGTTGGGAGACCGGTTGAAAGAAGGTGGATGGATTAACCAAAAAATGTGGATACATAACACATAAATACAGCCACCAGTGTGGCGATAGCCAGAGGGAAAGTGGGGTGGGGGCTCGGTAGAGGGCGGGAAGGGGTGGAAAGTGGGGGTGGAAAGACCCTTTGCTTAGGGTGGTGGGCATATGGCGCGGTGTGCAGATGAGGTTTTATTGAGTTGTACACTTGGAACCTCTATGGCTTTGTGAACCAATGCCACTCCAATACATTCAATTAAAAAAACATGATTTTTATGGCATCTTAAAGATCACAGTCTGCAGTTCTATGACTCTGTGAGGTAGGTATAGATCAATATATGTATTTTTATCTGCTCTCACAAACAGTTACAGATATACAAGCATTTAGTTTTGTTGTTTTCTCAGAGATCAAAGGAGACAAACGCACACAGTTCCTGATTCTCAGTTCTGTGCACCTGCCACTGGCCTGCCTGTCTGTTCTGTATCACCTCTCCATACCCCCATCAGCTCCTAAGGGTCACAAAAGTTCCATATTTGTCATCTGTGACTGTTTTACTAGAGGTAGCTCAGACGTTAGAATCAGACAGATATTAGAATCAAGTTCTAGATTCTCTACGTATTCATGATATCTGGCAATTTGCTTACTTCTCAGGCCTTCTTACCTGTCGAATAGTATCACAAAATGCCTCACAGGAAGGACTAAAGAGAACAGTTTTGTCAGGAAGGTAATAGGTCTTGATAACTCTGATAAATGGGAAGTCCCCCCTTACTCTCTGCTGTATGCAGAGAAGTTACTAGCTGCCTAGTAGATGTGCAGAACACACTTGTTGAGTCAAATGGATTTGAATTCTATCCAGCCTCTGGGTGTTACTTGCTTTGCAGCTAATGCTTTCAATCTATCACCAGCAGAAGAGAAAATGCAAATGTGAAACTTTGGAGATAGTTTCCACCCATTATAAATCTGGTGTATTGCGAGCATGGCTGCAAATAGTGAGCTCGGCTTTTATGCCATGTGGCCCAATATTAGTGCAGCCCTGTGTATTGGAAGGCCATCAGACCCTGACCTCTCTGGAGTCTGAGAGGAAGTGAACATTAGGCTAGTAGTTGTAGGGGGTGGAGGATGTATGAAAATTACTCAGGCAGCACAGAGAGAGACCCAGCCCTATGTGAGTTGCTTCTGAGTCACACTTGAAGTGTTAGACTAAATGGCAGTTAGTGGTGACAATACCCTGCCCACCAGCAGTCTTCTTGCACAGGCTGCTCATATGCAGAGCTTAGTTTCTACATTCTGGGGCGCTATTACCCAAGAGCCCTAAATTCCAGATGACCTGCTCCTGAATGGATTCACTGAGAGCTGAGCACTGCTCTGTGTGTGTGTGTGTGTGTGTGTGTCTGTGTGTGTGACATCAAGTATGCATGCTTCCTTGTCCTTTTTTTTCTTCCCTTCCAGCACTTTGTTGCAGAGATCTGGGTGTGTCTGACTGGTGTCTGGCCATCCAGCCCTGCACTTTACACCTGAGCAAACGAAACCTTGGAGAATGGACCAGGGTTGGTGGCGGAGCTCAGGTTGCAGCTGAGGGGTCCTGACTCTAAGACACAACCCCCCTCAGCTTGTGACTGTCTTTCAAAAGGGCTGGGTTAGAAACAGAAGCATGCTGAAAGCACCATACGCCGGCCCCATGATATCTCCCCTGAGTCTCGCAGCACCATCCAAAATTTCCACACCATGTCATTCCTTTGGTTTAAGGCAGCCATTTCCCAAGGTATGCTCTCTGATGTTCTATAAAGCAAAAGGAGTTTGTGGCCAAAAAGGAGTGAGAGACCTTGCAAAAATATGTTCTCCACTCATAGTGCATGGTATGGTAGCTAGGTAGGTCCCGGCTCAGTAAAGAAATTCCATTTAACTTTGTTATCCTATTGTTTCTTAAATTGATTGGACCACAGAACCTTACTTGTCCTACCCCTTCATTTTTTAACTCCTGGAAATACCTCACAGAACCAGGTTCATGGAATTCGCTGTGATAAAGCGTGGTTTAAGACATTGAACACCCTCGTGGATAAGTGTGGTTTGCTTTAGAATCATCATAATGACTGCAGAACTTCAGCATCCGGGCTCTTTCACATCCATTATCCCATTTGATTTACAGCAGCCCTGTCAGGGAGGCCATGTGTTGCCCTCACCAACGATCCAGACTTCGATGCTTGACAGGACTGAAGACGGGAGATGAGACTGGGGGACGGGTTCCAGACGGCACATCTCATGGTCCCTGCTCTTCCAGTCCTCCTCTTCCTGGTGTTGACCGTTAACAAATGGACAGCCTGAGATTTCTCCAGCAAAATGGGTGTATTTGGGAACAACAAAGAATTTCAGTTAATAGCAAACCACATTCAAGTCCAGAGAAACAAGGGAGAGAAACAATCTCTTATGGACTTGAGAGGGGCTGTTGCAAATGAAGAGTCCATTGGAGGAAACAAAGTTCGAAGTCCAGTGACTTTTCATTGGCTGAGTTCTGGCAGTCTCCCATTGGCTGAGCGGTTACTGGGGGGGGGGCGCGGATCTTTTCTTCTGCCTGTTGAGGTAGAATAGTAGTGTTACTTCCTGTTGGAGATGGAAGGTACTTCTCTCCTTGTTGGGGTTAGTAGTGGGAAATGAGTGACAAGTATATGAGATTTCTCTCTCTGGCCTTCTGACTCCAATTTAAATGAGTTTTCCGTTTATTAATTTTCATAATAGTAAGTCAGCTTCCTTAGTCCACCTCTACTGGCCAGCATTGTCTGTCTCCTGCAATGGAGACTGTCATTTTCTATCCTGCTTCATTTGACAACAAAAGACAATGAGGCTCAGAGAGGGACGGTGATGTGCCTATGGTCACACAGCTAGGAGCAGAGACCCGAGGTTCTGAGAAGCCAGTTGAGGATAAGGGCCCTGTGTGCACTGGGGATGGGGAAGTAAGCCTGGAAGTAAGTGCAGAGCATGAAGAAAAGGGGAAGTGAAAGACCCCAAGGGTGAAATTGGCAATGTTGCTTATTACCAGCCCCTTGGAGAATAACTGTATTCACTGATGCCACCAAGCTGGCTGTTCTTCTGCAGTATCTGGCTGCCAAGTATAGATGGGTCAAAGTAGAACACTTGGAAACTTGACAGAACCACCAGACTTCCTTGGAGGTTCCTCATTTGTACAGCCCCTTCATCTGTTTGAAAAACAATTGAGAGTCTTGGGTGAGGTTTAAAAGATCTCTGAAAAAATTAAAGAGATCAGTCAATTAATTACTAAATAAATGAATTGTTGAAAATAAATGTATGAAATACCTACTATACACAGGCCCTGCTGACAGACAGAGATAAAACAAGGTCCTTAGGGATCTTAGGGCCTCAAGGACCTTAGAGCCAAGGATGAGAGAGAGAGATGTAGGTAAGCAGAATGGGACCCTGTGACAGAGGTTAAGGAAGAAAATTCAGACTGCTATGGGGTCTTTGGGAAAGGGCATCCAAACTAGACAAGTCAGCCTAGGCACTAGCGTAGGAGTCCTGGAGCCTACAATTCTTAGGTGGACTTTTGAAGGATGAATTAGCCAAGTACATAACCCTTGTAGAAAAACACAGAGATGAAATAGCAAGGTGTTAACCAGGCAAGGGTGTACGATGCATGGTAGGGGGAAAAGCAAGTGTTGAGACTAAAAAAGTAATCATGAAACTAGACCAAAGAGCTCTTGGGATGCCAGACAAGGCTCTTTCCCAAACCATAGCAGCTTAGATGCTGAGAACCAGAGAGAGAAGAAGGAGACATGGACACATTTCGTTTTTAAGAACTGACAACTAATAATGATCTGTCAGTTTGTCTGTAAGCACAGATATGCCCAAGAGACTATAAGCTCATGGGAAGATACAGAAGAAATCCTACTGAGAACTTCAAATTGAGGGTCAGGAAATTGAAATAGTACTATCTAGATGTCAAAGGGCGGGAAAGTCAGAGCTGGTATTGGATTATGTTAATTAACTGTAAGTATTCATCATTGAGGATAGCAACTGCTACTTGAGCTTTCTGTTTGGCTGCAAACCCAAGAGGAGAGTTTAACCAGGAGTCCACTGAGCAGCCTCATTCATACTGTATCTCCCTCCTGGTTCGGTGTTCCACATTTTCAGAGCAACTCTGGATTGTGCAGTTACTGCGGGGGAGAAGCCTGCAAGAAGCCTAGGTGCCTCTCCTAAAGGTAACATTGGTAGGTCAGGGGTACGCTTCTCATGTGGACTACAGGCAGATTTTCACAGCTCCCTGCCTGTGTGAGAATGAAAGAAGCAAGGCAATCCACGTCATAAATGTGTGTGCGAACATTTAAGTTCTACTCCCTTAGCAAATTTCAGTATTATAATAGCATTATCAACTGTAGTCATTGTGTTATACATTAGATCCTCAGGTTGTATTTATTTTATAGCTGAAACTTCGCACACTTTTACTAACCTCTCCCTATTTCCTTTATCCCTCCACCCCCAGCCCCTGGCAACCACTTTTCTACTCTCTCTCTTTTTTAGATTCCGGATATAGTGATACTATGCAGTGTTTATTTTCTCTGTCTGGCTTATTTTACTTCGCAGAGTGCCCTTAAGGTCCACCCACATCACAAATGGTAGGATTTTCTTCTTCCTTTTGACGGATGATATTGCATTGTGTAAATAGGGAAACAGGTAGATGGTCTAGACAAAGACATAGAGACACAGACACAGACAGAGATACATCACATCTCTTCACCCATTCATCCGCTGACAGCCCCTTAGGTCGTTTCTGTATCTCGGTGGTTGTGAATAACACCGCGATGGACATGGGAGCGCAGGATCTCTTCCATGGCCTGTTTTTGGACAGCCACGTGCAGAAGAATGAAAGTGGGCCCCTCTTTTACATCATACACAAAAATCAACTCAGAATGGATTGAAGGCTTGAAAGTAAGGTCTGAAACTGTAAAGCTCTTAGAAGAAAATATAGGGGGTGGGCTCCTTGCCATTCTTGGTAATGATTTGTTTGGATCTGACACCAAAGCATAGTCAACAAAAGCGAGGATAGGCAATCTGTATTTAAAACCAGGACAGTGAAAAAGATGAGCCCTTTCCACATGAGCACTCATGAAACTGCTGTCTCACTTCCTTAGTGCCCTGGAAGGCTCCTGGGTTCAAGCTGAGCCTCAGAGGACTTCTCCGGCCCCAGTCTGGGAGGGGCTCTGAGGGGCCAGCTTGTTTGGGGAGGCTCAGCAGTGTGAAGAGGCTAGGGTGTGGCCTTCTTCACTTCCTGCAACCCTGATGGAAACCTTGGCCTTGGTCCAGTGAAGGGGAGCAGCAGGGCGACCATGCCAAGTGGGCCTTTTGAGACCTTTTCTTTCTGTATAGCAGCTTCTGTGGCAAAAGGGCCAGGCTAACTTCAGTCTAGGACTAACTCAGTTTGACGCCTGGAAGCACTTTTCCATGGTGACACAGAATGGTGGAGGGTAGAGGGGTCTGAGATCATCAAGTTCAGCATTTTGTGAGCACCCCGGCTCCCTTCCTCTGGCTCCTCTGTGGTGACAGCCTGTCCCTTTCTTTCTCCTTCTTCATGGTGCCTGCAAGAGAGATTTGAGATCATTTACTGACCTTCTCCACAGTTTGGGTTGGTAGTAGTGTCCTAAACCAGCCTCACCTCTCTGAATTCCTCACCGCTATCACGTTCCCATCTGTGCAATGGGCTGAGGGTGCCCGACCCATGGACCTCGTGGGGATCATTGAGAGAGAGTGTACTTAAAGTCCTATGAACAGTGTCAAGGGATACATAAATATTATTCTAATGTTGTTAGAATTATCATTGTGCTCTATTCATAAAGAAATCTTAAGAGAATAAAGGAACTGATATAAACTAGGAATTGAAATAAGCTCAGGATAAAATATACTGAATTTCAAATGGAGCTAAGTCAAAATTTCTGTGTTTTAAGCATCTCACTGATTAAAAAACAAGTAAGCAAAACCTATTTAGCACAATGAATCCATGCATAGCAGTACTGGATCTCTGTGCTATTTGTTTCAAGACCATTCAATTTTCTCCCTAATGTACCTTGAGCCAGTTGTTATGCCATTCAATACAAACCCCTAATAACATCATTCTATACTATTTTTAATTTTAATTTTTTGCTACTGTATAAGAACACCAGAAAAATAAGAAAAGCAGGTTCCCCTTGATTCAAATATAATAATGGCAGCAATAGTAATACTAATAAGAAGAAAACAATGACAGATGGCATCTAATTGTCTGCCTCATGTGATGGTGGTGACCATGTTCCTTCTAACTGCTTAGGGTATGTTTAGCACATTGCTGCTTACTTTGCATGAATAACCTCACTTGATCTCACTTAACCTTCAGGTTAGTTAACCTGTGAGGAAGTTGCCATTATTACTCCTGTTTTATAGATAAGGAAGATGAAGCTCAGAGAGGCAAAGACACTTGCCCTAACACACATAGCGAACAAGTGGCAGGTCGCCTCCAACTGCGTAGTGCACAGTCTTAAACAACTATGCTAAACTGCTTCCCTGTGTAAAATATGAGGAAGCTCCAAGGAGAAGTCAAGTGTCCCATATTTAATCACTTATCTAGTGATTCTTAATATCTAGCCCACTGCCTGTAATTAATCAAAAATATTCAAATTCAAAATAGCAAATATCCCAGTATTATTCAGGTAGACATGGGTCCTGGCAGAGCATAATCATCTAGGCACAGGTAGGTAGATCCTCATCTCTCTAATAGGGAACAGCCCCCGATTCATTACTGAGATACAGCCCAGTGTAGCAGCTGATGTTGATAATGATGACTCAATTTTTGAAACCATACAGGATGGAGCAAAAGTAGGTTTATAGTTGTGAGTATGTGAAACAGAGTTTATTCTTGTATTATTATTTGTTAATTATTATATTATTTGTCCATATGAACTACTGTAAACCTACTTTTGCCCCACCCTGTATTTAGGACACGGATGAGAATAAGTATTGTAGAAAGAATGTTGTTTTTTTTTAAGTGAACTTTTTAGAGCGCGGGTGCTTAAATCTGTCGCTGCTCATTTCTGTATAAGTTCATGAGTCTGGATAAATAAACTCTTGTAGGTATTATATACAGGAATGTAAGATAATATAGCAGGTCCTCAAATAATGTCATTTCATTCACGGTCATTTCATTGCAATGTTGAGGAGACATGAAAACACCGACTGCTGGCCAGGGTCACTGTCTGTGTGGGGTCTGCACGTTCTTCCCACGTCTATGTGTGTTCTCTCCAGGTACTCTGGTTTCCTCCCACACCTCAAAGATGTGCCTGTCAAGGGCATTGGTGTGTCTCAGTTGTCCCAGCGTGAGTGGGAGTGTGAGTGTGTGTGAGTGTGCCCTACAACGAAATGAAAGGGCACCCTGTCCAGCACGGGTTCCCACTTTGTGCCCTGAACTGCCGGGATGGGCTCTGGCCACGTGGGACCCTGAACTGGGATAAGCAGGTTAGAAAAAAATTATCTTCCCTGTTTTTATTCATCTGTCTTAAATATACATATAGCTCACATTTGTTCAATGTTTAATATTAGAAGTGTTTTGGTCTTTATTTAGAAGTTTGTTAATGTTTTGTAACTAGAAATATGCTGTAGGAACTTAACTCTGTTTATTTCATTTAGCTTATGGGGAAGTTGGTTTCATTATACATGATTTCACTTAAAGTCACAATTTCCAAGAACATTTGGATGGCGATGAGTGAGAACTTACTGTGTATATAACCTGATAGCAACTGTTTTATTCCCTGTGCTGTGTATGTGCATCCCAAAGGTCATTGCTACTGCAGGGCTGTGGGAGGAAGCTACACAGCACATACACACAAGTATAAATACACAGGCGCACACACTCACACCTATAGACATATGTATGTATGTTTACAGAAACTGAGATGACAAGTCACTATGAAAACCTAGATGTTTGTACTACACATTCTAAAATAGTCTGTGGCATTTCTATCATTCATGTGATACGCATGACACTGTCTTGCACCAGTGTTTGGTGTGTGTGTACTTGCATGTGGTTTCATGCAGTAAAGTGGGAAGAGAAAGGAGCTCAGCAGACCTGAGCACAAATCCTGGCCCTGCCCTTTACTAGGTGGGTCAGCTTGGTAAGTTTATTTGACCCCACTAAGCTCCTGTAAAGGAGGTTAATCATAGTTTTGGAGGGCCCGCTTGTCCTGTATGAGGGCTGGAGCTTCCATTCCATCTCCAGGAAAGAAACGGTAGAAGCAGAGAACTGCTGCTCTCCCTTCACTTGCTCCTTCACACCTCCCAAAGGCCCGAGGCTGCCTTACCTGCTTCCTGAGTGTGAGTGAAGAAACTGGCCCAGAGGATTCAGCCCTGTCCAGGGATTCACTCTTGCATCTGCTGGCTCATAGGATACCTGCATACAGAAGGTCCCTTTTCAAGGGGGAAGTTGTAGGAAGCTTGATCTTGGTAGCAGGCTGGCTGGCATTTTCTCCAGCGCAGCTTCATTAGCAATAAAGCTGAGTTTGATCTCTGTCTGGCTGACTTAGGTATGGATCTCCCCGCTGGTGTGGCTTGGAGGTGTGGCAGAGAGTGATGATCACCCCTGAGCACTCCAGAGTTCCCAGGGCTGATGCAATGGTTCAAACGAGGATGTGGATGTTAGGAGGTGAGCACAGTGTGTTTCACATGGCAGACGTCTGGTGACTGCTGGACTTTGGCTTTCCCTTCCGCGTGTGGCTGCCAGCTGAACACGGCCCAGCCCGGGTGTTATAAATGGCTCTCTGCTCTCCCTCCCTAGGACTTAGCGCAGGGTCTCAGATATGTGCTGAATAATACTTTGAAAAGCCACAGAAGCTTAACATATCAGTTAGTCAGATTTCTTCATTTTCCAGATGGGAACTTTGAGGACCAGAGATGCTAAATACCTTACCTGAGATGCCACAGCTAGTAAGGGCACACCTGGGCTCTTGTCACTCAGCACTGAATAATTTCACGGAACAAAGGAGAGCTCTATCTTCTGTAGAGGGTAAATTACAAGGCTGTTAAAACCTGAGAGCTTTGTGAAGGTAAAATGTTTCCATTTTGATAGAAGAACAAGAGAGCTCCCAAAATACTTTTCTTTTGACCTACTTAGCTATTATTCATTGCCCTCCCACCCCACCCCCATCACATATTTTTTCTGCTTCAAAAATCCCATAATAGTTTATCATTCTATCCGTGGCTCTGGTTTTAAAGGTGTTCTCAGGTGGAGCAGGGGCTTAAGAAAAACGTGGCCAGGAAGGCTCAGAGAGACAATGGGACCATATTATACTGTACCTTACCTCCCTGAATGTCTCAACATATCCTAGTCCACTTGGGGAACACAGGTGAGGACGGTGGAAGAACGATAGGCACCTTCCCATCCTCCCAGAGTCCTTTCCTCACTGCCTAAATGATGTCATGGTGATTGCTTGCCCTTGTGGTTACCAGTCAAAGGCCAGTTTAAGAGAGCGATAATGGCCATATTGAGTATGCACATTTCTTCCTGCCCTAGAGTGAATCGTATTATAAATACATGCTCTCATTTGCCTCAAGAATATCTCAGAAACACCATGGAAAGGCAGACATTTCTTTTCTCATTTATATACAGGAAAGCAGGATGTAGAGAAATCAAGAGATTTCAAGACGTTCTAACTTCTGCCACTCACTGCAGTTGCGTATTGTTGGAATATTCTTTCCCCCGTTTCTTTTCCTGGCAGGCAAGCTCCTATTCAAAACCAGCTCCTTTGGTAAAACTTACCTCTTCCTTGGTGTTCTTATTGCAATTTCTGTGTTATCTCTGGTACAATATTTAAGTTGTGCTTTGAATAAATCATTGATATATTTCTCTTTCAGAAATTCTTTGTCTTTCATAATGATCACAAAAGCCTTATACTCCCCATTTTATAGAGAAAACATGAAGCTCCGAGAGGTTACAAGTCTTACTCAAGATCACCCGCACCATGAGTGAGGGGGCCAATTCTTGAACTCAGGGGGGCCAGCCTCAAAAGCCCAGTCTCTCTCCCGTGGTGTGAAACTGCCGTTTTAATAACAAAGGATCCAGATATGAGAAGGCATTTTACCCTTAGCTAATTCCTAACACCAATAACTAATTACTAGCTCCCCTTGATAGAGCACTTTATGATTTACAGAGCACTTTTCCATCTACATCATCTTATTCGATCCATATAACAAAGCTGCAAGGTGGGATTGCTCTAGTATTCAAGTTTATTGCTTTACATTTGAGAAATGAAGGCTCCAAGTAGGGACTTGCCAAAAGCCATCCTGCTATTTTGCAAGTTAGCAATTTGCAAGAAATTATACCCCCATCTCTTAACTCCAAATCCCTTTGCCACGTTGTAACAATTAATTCAAGTCTACAGTCAGTTTAACATGCAATTGTAGCAGAATTTTCGAATAAATAAACTGTGCATGGTACTTAAGAGACCAAGACATTCTCATTTGCTTCCAAATGCCATCAGATGTTTCCCTCCTTTGGCCATGGTGTGGTACAGTGAAGAGCGCTGCACAGCTAAGTCCAGGAAAGAATCCCGGGCATCAGAGTGTGATCAAGAACTTTTCCACCCAAGAGAGCAAGGAAAATGCTATCATTTATTTACTTTGTTTGCCAAGTGTCGTATCTTACAGGAAGCTTCTGACACGTAACTTGTGGGAACAAACCTGTGTCGTGCAATGCAGTAGTAGAGAATAGAAAGCTCACTATGGTAGGGCTCTGTTCTTTAGGAGCTTACAGTTGAGAGAGCAAGCAGATATGGGCCACTGGTGACCATTCAAGAGAGGACGTCTTAGCACTGGCAGTGCAAAGCACTATGAGTCCTTGCACTGGCAGTGCAAAGAAGTGAGGGGGTGTTTCCCGGTTGGGAAAGTCAAGCACACTTTGATAGAAAACTGAAACTTTGAACTGAATCTTTGGGGATGAGTGATGTTTTCATAGAAAGTAGGGGAAATTGAGAAAGAAAATGGAAACATTGTAAACGTGATAGTTTCTCTGGGGCCTCGGGAATGTTAAATATCCCTGTTACACACAGAACAGACATTTTGAAAGAAGGTAGTAGGAAATGAGGTCTGAAAAGTAGGTAGCCCTGGACACCATGCTGCTATGTTTGGATGTGATCCTACAGACAATGGGAACCATTCAAGACTTGGATTAGGGGTGTGGTCCTGCTCAGGTTTTTGGAAGATTACCCCCACAGCTCTGATCCTATGGTGTTGATAACCATAACCTGACAGGAAAAACCTGCTGTTCAAAGTGGGAAACTAGAAGTGCTAGCTGATGAGCTGAAAAAAAAAAAATCAAAGATCCCATTTTCCTAGTTGTGTCAAGTCAAATAAATGGAACCAGATAAACGTGGAAAAAAAATCAAGATAGTAGCAAAATTGCCTGCAAGCAGAATGTTTTTCAAAGTCCCTAATGAGGTGTCAGTGAACCTAACGAGATGAAACTCCCTACCCTACACCTAGTTTTTCACGTTGTCCTTTTCATCCAGTCATAATTAAGTTGTGAAATTGGAATTATATCCTATCATTAAAGACGAGGCCAACCCTGCCGGGCTCTTGCTTCTCTGAAGGAGGTAATTGTGAACAGCCCTCTCTTCCATGGCTTCGTCCCCAGCTCAAGCTTGCCCTGATGCCGCTGCAGGCCATGGCATCCTCCATTCAGGTTTTGATTAAGAAGGGCCATGTGGCTCTTCCTCATTTATCTCTGTACTGAATTCCATCATTCTTAGTTAAGAATGATCAGGCTGCTGGAGTTGAGAGGCAAATGTCACAGGCTTTATAGTGCCATTGGCCTGTCAGCAGAAGGGCAGGTAGACAAGGGGAGAGAGGCGTCACCATGGGCCAGACACTGTGTGGAGTTCTCTAGATGTGTTGGGAGCCCTTGGATTCTTTCGGGGTGTTACAATGAGAGGGAAGCAATATTCCCATTTGTGTGGATATGGAAACTGAGTCTCGCAGGCGTTGTAGGCCTAGGATAAGGTCCACCAGGCGTATTCCAAAGCCATGCATTTCCTTAACTCAAACATGTTAATTCCACTGTAATGAAGATAGATTTGTATACTAATAGGGTCCGCTGAGAGGGGGCTTAGAGCCATCAGTCACCACTCAGTGAATGTCTTACAATGCCTCATACACTTTGCTAGGAGAATGTGAGGTGCCTTATTTATTCCTGCTGGAACCCTTTGAAGGGGGATTATTTGCTCCTTTTTATGAGTGAGCTATTCAATAATTGTGGCTCAGAAAGTCTCGGTGATTTACCCCAAATCACAGAGTTAGGAAGTACAGACTCCACCTCACCGCATTGCTTTTCAGGTTGAGATCTCTACAGGATAAAATGCTCAGTCTTGAAGGATGAAGCTAGTAAGAGACATTTCCAGTCCTAGGGCCAGCTAGCAGTATGAGAAAGATATTTGTAAGGCAGCCTCTGATCCCTTCTCCTCATTCCTTCTGAAACCTTGACATTCTGGAAGGTGGGGGGTGAGGGGGCGAAAGACGAGCAGGAGGGATCAGGGGCTGGCTCTGCACAAGGGAGCAGTAACTCTGTGCAGCTTCAGCCTGCAGTCCCAGAAGAGTGTCTACAATAACTAAGTCACTAAATAAATAAGAACATCTTGTCCCTTTCCCTGCAGGACTACTTAAATAAACTTACTGAGCAGCTTCATAAAACAATGACTGGAAATGTGGCTGCCTCAGGAAGAGCCCTGCTGCGGGCGCTCCCTTGTCCCACTGCCAGGCCTGCCTGCTCTCCCCGGGGCAGCTCCGGCCCCACCTCTGCTCCAGCTTGCCTGGGAACTGCTGCTGCCTCTCTAACTGCTGGGCGCCTGAGAACTCAGGCCTCCAGTCAGGCCCTATTCTCTCTGCTCTGTCCGTCACAGCCGGCCTGGTATAAGCAGGCAAATGCAGGTCCATGATCTCCCATTTGAAACCTTAGGGGCCAGAGGTGTGTCCAAAATTTAGAGTGTTTTAGATTTGAACAAGGCAATATGATGTGTATATTACAGATTGCATGACACCCCCTGCCAGGCTTGGGCCAGCACCCATACTCAAACATGTTAATTCTTCTGCAGAGAAATGTATAACATGAATATAGGTTGAATAAACACTAGAAGTAGTGTTGTCAGTTCAGGCCAGTTTGTACCACTAAATTAATTCAGATCAGCTTAGATTTGCTGCCAAAATGAGTTACACCCACAAACCCATACACAGAGATTCACGTATAAAACTCGGTTTTCAGAGCTTTTTGGATTTTATAATTCAGGTAAGAGATTGCAGATAAATATCTGTTCAATGCCTACTACTGCTAAAACAGTAGCCCACCTAGATTGTGTGCCCACTGTGTGCCAGGTACTGTGCTAAACAATTTACAGACATTTGCTACACAAGAGCCTCAGAGCCTATGATAAATACAATGTTGCTATCTGCGCTTTGCAGTGGGGAGGTGCTGTGCAATCAATAGCCATGAGCCACATATAGCTATTTACATTTAAATTAACTTAACTTAAACTACTTTAAATTAAATAACATTGAAAGTGGTTTCTTGGTAGTACTAGCAAGTGTGTGTGACTGGTGTGTGGCCAATGGCTCTGTATTGCACTAGCTATAGGGTCTAGTGCTCACCCTGCTGGGCAGCACAGAACATTTCTTCCAGAACAGAAAGTCCCTACTAGGCGGTGTTGGCCTACATGTTGTGGGTGTAGTGGTTGTGAGGATGGATTTGGGAGCTGTGCTGCCCACTGCCACCACGCCCTAGATATGTGACCTTGGCCAAATTTCTTTACCTCTTGGCATCTCAGTTTTCTCATCTATAAAAAGGGGATTAAAAAGAGAGCCTGCCTCATTTGTCATTTTGTGGATTAAGTGAGTGAATACCGTAAAGCACTCGGAACAGTGCCTGGCATGAAGTTATTGCTTAATAACTATTCCCTATTATGATTTTATTAAAGATGGGGAAATCAAAGCACAGGAAGGCGTTTTAAACTCTACCTCCCAAGTTCTTGCTCTTCAGGTGAATGTGCTGCAGCATCTCCAGACACGTGTCTCATTCATCTCTGTTTTTGCGTCGCTGAATGAAGGAGTGAATGAGAGGGTCCCAGAGAGGCAACCTGGGAGCTGGGAGCAAGGAACAGCGGTGCGATAGCCTAGACTTCAGGGTCAGGCTCAGACGTGGAGAACCACAGTACACCATGGTTATCCTTTATTGATTCCTCAGGTCAAAACTTAATTTATATGTTTCCTTTCTTCTTTGTCCCATTTTTCTGTTTCTAATCTTAATTTTTTTAAATCAGCCATAACTAGGCTATTGTAAGGCATTGAACTTGCTGTCTGGACTATATATTTGAGGTAATATGTTGAAGCTTCATTGATTCTGTGTGACAGCGGTCGAAATAGAAATAGAGTGCAGTGCTGCCTGGAAGTCGCCCAACGAGCCACTGGATCACTCTGGAGAGAGGTGCCTGCCAGGTGTGCTTGGGTATCCATGTGAGCGACCCCCGATGTGCAGCAACCGTCGTGGTGGCACTTGCTGCAGGACCCCCAGGCTGCGGGTCAGTTTGAGTCCTGAACCAAAGCTGGTAAGCCATGGCCTATTACTCAAGGTTTTTGAGCCTCAGTTCCATCGTTTGCAACGCAGAGTAATAATCCTGTCTTCTTCACATACTGTCGTGAAGACCAAATGCAAAGTAGATTATTACTTTCTTAATTATAACGCGCTGAGCACACATAAGCAACTTTCTAGGATAGGCAGCGCATTTCTTCTGGTAGGAAGGGAAGCCTCTGAGCTTTGGAAGAGACAAATAGGAATATCTGGTGTGTATTAGTAACTGACATTGCTTATTAAATATTAGTCATCGTTTATGTCTTAGTGACAAAAAAGAATGTTGTAAGTACATGTTATTGGTATCCGTTGAGGAATAAATCATCTTCATGGAGAAAATGAGTATGCTCGTGTTTCGCGGTTGAGGGGAGGCTTAGTGGAAATAAGGCTTAGAAGGCCATTGGTGAAAGTATTATCCTTCAGGTGGTCTTTGTCTTTATTGGCTTTGAATTTGCATCAGTAAGAACAGTATCACTTACAAACTTCTAGTTTTCCTTTTGTCAAACAATGCCTTATGCCATCATCATTCCCACCAGGAAACTTAAACTTATTGTAATGCTCATTTTCAGTTGTCATCCTATTCTTCCTTTATGAAATTTTAGAATTAAAAAATTAGATTAGAGAATAACAGAATGGAAGGGAAGAGTAGAGACAAAAGTCTAGCTTCTTTATTTAAAGATGAAGAAAATGAAAATCTAGAGAGAGCAAGAAGGATGCTCAGGGACTGAGGGCCAATCAGTGACTGAACTAGGACTAGAATCGCTGTCTCTGACTCACAGCCCATTCATCAAGCAAGTTCTAATAAAAAATTATTTGGTGAGCATTGAAGCAAGCCAAGAGAGTTAGATTAGCCTGATGTTTATTGGAAGAGCCTGATGTAGCCATTTTACAGGGGGATGACCCTGCTAATAGGACTTGAATACTTGAGACCCATGGCTACTGTATCAGTTAGGAACAAGTGTAGCATCAAATGGTGGCTCCCAAATAATAGTGACTTAAACAAATAGAATTTTATATTCCTTACCTAGGAAGAAGTCTAAATATAGGAAGTTGTTAGCGTTAGTTTAGTTTTTCAAAGATGCCTCCAGAGACTTAGGCTTTTATGTCTTTACTACCTCCTGTTCACAAAATAGCTGCCTCAGTGCCAGGCATCATATTACTGTCTAGGAGGAAGAAGGAGAAAAAGCTAAGGCTAAAGCTAAAGCTTCCCCAGAACTCTTTGAGCAGGCTTCCACTTTCATTTAATTTTTTAGAATAGTGTCACCTGGCCACATCTAATTTAAAGAGGGGTGGGTAGGAAACAGTATTTACCTTTCTAGCCTCTCTCATTGTGATGGTATGAAAAAAACTCAATCATCAGTGGGGCACAGGCATAGACCCATTACAGTGGTGGCCAACGGCAAGCAACTGGCACAATTTTAACAATACATACAGATGGAATATTAGCCTTGCCTATTGTAAAAGGTAATCAGGGAGAAGAGTGTTAAGAACTAGTGTTGAGTGAGTCCCAACGGTGTGTGGCGCTATATAATGTTCTACCTCAGGGTCAGGAAAGGGTCAGTAGTATTTCAGTCTTTATGGCTTTATGATCTCCTGTGATTACTCAACTCTGCCATCATTGCTGCAAGCAGCCATAGACAATACATAAATGAACAGACATGGCTATGTTCCAACAAAACTTTATTTATAGAAACCAGCAGGAGGCCAGATTGAGTCCATGAGGGGCCGTTTGCTAACACTTCTTCTGCATCCATTCCCATGTTAGGAACGTCCTGGCAGTGAGAGAGTACCAGAAGTTGGTTACTTCTAGGTATCGCTCTCTGGTGGTATCCAAATAGACACTGCCAACAACTTTCTGTTTGGACTAGATAATCCTCCTTCCTGCCCAACGGACAGAGGCCGTTTCTTTCTTCTTCGGGCTCTGCATAGCTCTCCCATATACCTGCTGTGAATAATGACATGGAAAGTCAATCTATATCTTTCAGTTTGGGGGACACCTTCCTGCTTTACCCAATATTGTCATCTTGAGTAGTCATAATGCTTGGGAGATTCCGCAAAGTCATAATTATGAAACTGCTTTGCCAGTTCTAAAGCAGGATGTGAAAACTCCTACTTAGAACAGGCTTCTTATCTGCAGATGCTCCCACGCTTCAAGGACCTTCTATACTTTCCAGGGACTGTTCAAGTCACATCTGCCCCATTTGAGTGCAGCTTATCTCTCCTTCTGCACACCATCTGCACGGGGAGTGCATTAATTACCACGATAGGGTCGACGGAGTGAGCGCTTCCTTTACAAGGACCCCCCAGGGAGCCAGTACACAAACACATACCCACGCTCACACACTCTCATTGCGCAGACGAGTTTGCCGTTCTTGTCTCAGCCTTTGACAACACATGTTAGGATGGCAGAGTGGATGATGCAGAGAAAATGCTTGGACCTCTAAGAATCAGATACTTGCTAAGCTTGGATGTCAGTCATAGGCTAGCCAGTCGTGTAGAGGAGTTTATAAGGCACGTTGCTGCCTGGGCACCAGAAGCCCCAGGTTTGCCTGAACTAGAATCCTTTGCATCATCCCTAACATAACCCCTTCCCAGTTATCTTCCAACCAATCAACAGCTTGGCTCCTTCTGTCCAGAACCCTATCCACTCCCTCTCCTCACTCAGCGCTCCTCATTCTTCATTCATAGTTTGGGCATAACTTCTTCCAGGAAGCTTTTCCTGGCTTCTTCTACCCGTTTCAGGCACCGTTCTCTGTGCCAGGATGGACTCTCCTACGTCATTCATCTGCCGTACTATCATTGCGTGTTTGTCTGTTCTCCCACTGGGCAACGCGTCTGTGAGGACAAGCAGTGTGCACGTCTCACTCGCTCCCTTCATGCCCAGCATGGTGACTGGCGCTGGCACGTAAGTGGAAGTCAGTCATCATTTTATCCATTCCTCCTCTCACAGGCGGGCCTGTGTTTCAGAGGAGTGGCTTCTCCCTGTTTTTAAGGGCCTCAGGGAAGAGTGTCCCAAGCCTTTTAGAGCTTTCATTCTCTGGCACATCAGATTCAGGTTACTCTACCTACTTGGAGGGATTGTGGCAGACTTTGGAAACATGTCTGTGGTATTTCACATATCTGATTTGCTGGGGTGTTTTTAAGAAAAATCATTCATTTCACTCATTTATTTACTCAGCCAACAACTATTGAGCATCTACTCTGCTGGGCACTGCATTAAGAACTATGGATTCTGTAAATAATGATATGGAAATGACATTATCATCTATGGGCTACACACGCCAGGCATTTTTTCTAGAAACGTATTAAAGGTTCTCTTTTATTGTTGTTACACATCTGTGAAGTGCCTACTGTAACTATATTTTACAGAAAATAGTGTTAGAAAAGTGGGTTCAGACAGGTGGAAGTGGAAGTGTATAACACATGGCATATTTTCAACAATCTCAGTGCCTGTTGGGGACATCTATTCATTCAAAAAGTACTTATTGAATGCCTTGTTTGTGCTTGACACTGCTACAGATGCTTGGGACACAGCTGTAAACAAGGAGGACTAGGGCCTGGCTCTTAAGTAATTTCTATTCTTTCAGCGAGGAAGTATACAATAAATAAGTCAACATATATTGAGGAAAACACTGGAACCTGTACATGAGTCTCTGTGGGATACAGGGGCACTCCAGTTGAGAACCAGGCATGGCCTCCCTAAGGAGACGATGCTGGAGCTGAGACCTACGAGCGGACAAGTCATGTGAGGATCTGAGGACAGTGGGAATGGAGAGAAGCGGATAGATCCAGAATGGTAGCAGAGAAACAGAACTTATTGAGGTAGGAGCAGACAGTGAGGTAATGAACAGGGCCTTCTGGGATCACAGAGGAAAACACAGAAGAACATTTAACTATCCTCTGATCCAGGGTTTCCCAAACTATGTTCCAAGAAAACACCATGTCCTGTGGGATGTTGAAAGTCGTTCTTAGAAAAAAGATCAAATTCCTTTACGATGAAAAAAAATCTGGACAACGCTGCATGCTGTGTTGCAGAGTGATGGTGAGGAAATAGTATATTCAAGGCCCCAGGAAACCCGTTAGGAATGAAACTAATTTAACTTTAATGTGGCTTTTCTCCAGTTTATTTGATCCTAGAACTTTTCTTTCACAGAGTGGCTTGTGCTGTGCCAGCCTTCCATGGGGAAGGTTTGATGGATGGGACAGGATGATGCAGAGCAGTGTTCTTAGTTTATTCATGGTAAGGTGGTGGCCCAGGGAAGGGAAATGACTTTCCCACGATCACGCAGCTCGGCAGAGACAGAGCCTGGCAGAAATCATAGCTTCTCTGACTGAAGACACACTGCTTCTTCTTCCCCACGGTACCATCTGCATCTGCAGAGATTTGTGCTGTTGTATGGATACGGTCCTGGCTTCAAATAACACACACCCCTGCCTATTGCATGAGCAAAGCACTCTGCCCACATTCCTCCCTCCCAGAAGGGCCCTAACTCAGAAAGAGTGATGCACTGTTGCCTGCTCAAGCTTCTAAATTCTTACCCTAATGGACAGCAGAGTGTTGTAAAAACTGCAACAGTCATGGTGGCCTGAGGGGTGGAGAAATATGTTTGCAAACTGTGCTCTCCAGCATCATTTTAAATATCAATGGACTACCTATGAGGTGCTAATTAACATAGAATCTAGGCTCAACAAAAAAAAAAGAAATCCTATTTTAAGGGGTCAGAGATGCAACCTCATTGTTATTCTGGATAAGCTCCTGGGGACCTGTCCATTGATGGGGGTTGGGGGAGGGGCAGTGCTTTGGTGCTTCTGGCTGCAGGGCAAAAAGTGTGTTTCAGGGTCAGATTTTAATCCAGATTTGCCATCTCTGAGCCTAGCAATTGTGTGTGAGTTGCTCAACTTCTCTGGCCTCAGTTTCTTACCTAGGAGATGGAGATACTATGTCCTTGCAGAGCTGAGGTGAGAAGTAAAACAAATACTGTGTGGCAGGTACCCAGCATGCCTCACTCGAGCTTGGTGCTTGGTAAACGAGAGCTGTTAGAATTACGCACGTGGTGCCTTCCTCTTCTCAACACTAGGTCCGTTCCTGATGGCATTTATCCCCAATGAGCTTGGGGTTTAGCTATGTGTGCCCTTAAATTGGTAAAGGTACTTTTGATTGCAAATGATAGAATCCCACTTTGAACTAACTTGGACCATAGAAGAGGCGTTGTTGAAAATACTCGGTTACCTTGTGTCATGGTGGCAAGAGTGGGGGTGTAGTTTGGCTTCAGGAACAATTGGAGCTCAAGGCTCAAACAAAGCCACACTTCGCTCTTTTCCTCAACTCTGTGTCTTCATTCTCTGTGACCAGCTTCCTGAGTGTGGAAGGGGAATGGCTGACAATGATACCTGAGGGCTCAGTTTCGAGTTTTAATATCCCTGGGAGATCCCCTGATTGGCCCAGTATGGGTCAAGTGCTCAGCCCCAGGACTAATCAACTGTAACCATGGTGAATGAGCCTAAGAGAACATATTCCCGTCCATTCCTATCACAGTTAGAGCAGGAGAGAAGGATTACTAGGGAGAAGGCTTCAAACATGGGAGCTGTTGGGCAGAAAACATATATAGATCCCCAGCACCTCTCTTTTGAAACTAAGCTTTATGGAAACTCTAGTGGACAGCTAGTCTTTGCTTGTTGAGCTTCTATTCTACCTTCCTTTGTCAACGATATCTTTTTTGGCATTGGAGAACTACCCCACCCCTTCCCATGTGCTTTGGCTCTAAGTGTAACCCATGTCTTCTAGAATCTATTTTGCCATCAGCCTTTCCATGTTCTCCTGTTTTGGACCCAGGTGAGCATCATTCAAGTTGGGTCATTAGTTTTTTCTTGAGTGTTTGGTTCTTGAGAGGAGTGGCTCATGGATTCGAGCAGAATCATTTGTTAACAGTCTTCAGCCTATCCATGAGCGCCCCCTGCTTTGATCCCTGGAGATGCATGGCTCTTGCCCAACCTAAAGTCTGATTGTTCAATTCTCTGATCCATTCTAGAGCTACCCCAAGTTATCTTCTAGGAAATATGACTGCTTGTTTATGTTAGCTGGAGTTGATTTGTCTCGAAAGATGCTTAGTAGATGCAGGTGGGGATTGTAACATTATACACATTAGTATCTTTTACAATCACACCAATTCGGCCCGGTATATAAATGCTCAAAAACGGTGCGCTGTGCTTGTTGACCATATGAACTCCTTTCTTTTACTTCTCTTCAAATCTCCCCTCCCATCAAAGAGAATTCTATGTTGAACTCAACATGTAAAACAATGAAAAGAGGGGGTGGGCTACTTGGGTTGAAGAGAGGCCAAACCTTGAAGGTTAAGCCTCTACTTTGCTACTTTGGAACACTAAGGAACTCTAGTGGTCTCTCCAACGCAGCTTGAAAACCTTTGAACTTGAGGGTGTCTCGGCCCAGAGCTGAGGTTCTTTAGTCTGACCACATGCCAGAGCTTCTGCTGAATCATGGGTCTGTCTTCCGCCCTCAACCCAGAATCATTCTGGGTATCTGAAGCCTGTTCCATTTGGGGTCCCCAAAGAAACCTTTCTCTAAAGTAGAATCTCTGCTTAAAATTGTCTGTCAGTCTCATTCTCAGCTAAATGTTTTATGTGTACTTGTCACTAGGGTATTTCATACTATTTGGGGCATTCATATGTCATTAAGCATAAGGCAGTGTAGGTTAATTGGAATTGTTATTTTTGGAATTGAAATTATTATTATTATTTTTTTTTATTAATTGAAGCTCTTCCCCAGAATAAAGCCATCACATGCTTTGGAGTTCACAGCAGTGGTTCTGAAGATTTAGCACACATTAAAATTGGATCTCAAGAAGATTTGGGGCTAGTTTGGCTCCAGTGGGTCCCTGGAATCTGCACTTGTAAAATAGGGGCAATAACTGCACCAATAACATCAAGTTATTTTCATCCTTTAATGCTGTAATGTATTTTAAATTCTTTGTCTAGTGCATGTCTTTATCCTAAGGACTGGATAAGTAAACCATTATTATTTTTAGCTTTGTTGTGATGTAGTAGTCAATGGGCTTATCCAGTACTGATTCAAGCAGATGTTGAAATCAATAAGCAACCCCAGAGGTGGTATCTCTCAATTCTGTCTATTCCCCATCTGAACTCTATTAGTTCAAATTCACTATCATTTCACCACTGTATCATTACCACAGCTATTCCTACAACTGTTCTCCCTGACTTCAGTCTCCTTGTTAAGTTCATTCTCAAAAGAGCAGTGAGATTTGTTTTACTAAAAATCAAATCTGAGAGTATTGCCTTCTGCCAAAAATCCTTCCATGTCTCCCTTTGCTTTCAGAATGAAGTCTAAACTTCTCACCTGATCTCTGTAGTCTGACTCATGAGTTCCTTTCTAACAGCAATGTTTTCTGTACTTCATCTCTTATTCAAAATAGTCCAGCCACCCTAAACAAACTGTGAGTGCCCCGGTGCCTCACACTCATGCCCCTCCCAAGCTTTGCTAGCTCCCCTCTTTCCTGGCCAATGGCCCCTTAGGTTTCCTTTGGCTGTTATTCTTCTGCAAACCTTTCCCTGGCTCCCCAAAGGCTGGATTAGATTGCTTTGTATGTGCTGTTATGGCATCTTATATTCTAGTGTTATAGTCCTTATCATGCTATATTGAAATTATCTGGGTACCAAGTGCTAGAAGCAACCTAAGTGCCCATCAGTAAATGAGGGATCAAAAAACTATGGTACATTTACACAATGGAATACTACACAGCAGAAAGAAAGAAGGAGCTCCTACTCTTTGTGGCAGCATGGATGGAACTGGAGAGCATTATGCTAACTGAAATAAGCCAGGCGGTAAAGGAGAAATACCATATGATCTCACCTATAAGTGGAGCCTAATCAACAAAACAAACAAGCAAACAAAATACAACCAGAGACATTGAAATAAAGGGCAAACTGACAGTAACCAGAGAGGAGGGGGAAGAGGGATAATAGGGGAAGGGCCATCAAGGAATATGTATAAAGGACACATGGACAAAGCCAAAGGGGTTAGGTTCGCGGGTGGGAGGCCAGGGTTGGGTAGGTCAGGGGGCGGGGCATGTCAGGGTGAAAATGGAGAAAGCTGTACTTGAACACAATTTAAAAAAGAAATTATCTGGGTACCTTTGTCTCTCCTCTACTAGCTGTTGAGCTCTAGGAGTCAGGGACTGTGTCATTAATACCCTTTCATCTTCAAGGCTCAGCATAATGCCTAGCGTATAGTGGGAGCCGGTGCTCAATAAATGCTCTAGAAGAATGGAAGGAAGAAAGGGAGGGATGGAGAAAAGGGAGGAGGGAGGGAGGGGTAAAGGGAGGGAGAAAAGAAGGAAGGAAGGAAGAAAGGAAGGAAGGAAAGAGGGAGGAAAAGAAAGAAAGGAAATTTATTTCAGCTGGACCCTAGATAGACAGTGATAGAAGATACAGAGACCAGGATCCTAGGTCTAGGCAAAAGATCTTATATGAGTTCAGTGAAGTCATGGTCTCAGCAAGATGGCTTAGTTCAAGGCAGGGCCTCTGTCCTAGAAGTCATCCACGGCATGAGAGAAGAAGCACTGGATTTGGATAGTAAAGTCAAAATGTCAATGTTGCTCCATCACTGAAAGCTCCATGAGTTTGCAAGGCATTTTATTTTTCTGGGTCCTCAGTGGTCTTCATCTTGAAAATGGAGCTGATAATAACTATTCCAAGCAGTTGTTTTGAGGACAAAATGAATTATTTATTTAAAATGGTTGTCTTGGCTAGGCTGTATGCCTCTTAAGAGTAGGAAATTTGATGTGATTCCTCTCTGTTCTCCAGTGCCAGGTACATTGAAAACACTAGATAAAGTTTTGCTGAATAAATAAATGAACTGAATAAGAGGATGACGAATGAGTGAATGAATAGGGCAAGACTGAGTACTAGGATGCTAAACAAGAAATGACAGAGAAGCCCAGAATAGCCTTGTTGGGGTGAGTTGCAGGTATGCATTACTTTTTCCTCCTTCATGGAAAATTCCTTGAAGTGGGGACTGCTTCCTAACTCTCCCCAACCTCTCCTGGGTGCCTTACACAGCCTTAGTTAATGTTTTAAAAACACTTAGTTTCACTACATTACGATTTTCCAATGGTGCAAGGTAAGTATATACCTGCATCCCCATTCTATAGATGAAGAAACTGAGGGTCAGAGATGTTTAAGTGAACTGCCCAAGTGTGTATGGCTGTCAAGGGTTAGAACCCAGGATTGGAGCCCTAGTCTTCTCACTCTTAATCCCATGCAATTTGCCATCAGAGAGTCCATCTTCTGCCTCTTGGCCTCCCCTCTCAGCCGTGTTTCTGACAGGAAATGGTGCACCCAGCACACTGCAGGCCCTAAAGCCATGGTAGCCCTATGTTAACGAACAGTAAGGAACTCTGGCAAAGAAGATCCCTCTAATGGGTGTTGATAAATGTTTGCAGATGGGTTCTTGCTTTTAACAAAATGAGACCAAATTTTAAAAGGCATTCAATTATTTTTAAGCCCTGGGGGCATTTAAAAATAACCATTGCTCACCACACACACACAAAAATCATACGTTCAGGGGGCAGGAATGTTTCGCGACCTTAACACTGTGCCTTCTTCAACAGCCGCCTTTTTCGGGGTCTGGTCTCAAGGGGGAGTGCCAAGGCACAAAATTTATGGAGTCCTCAGAGTTTCTGTGGTCGCAAATCACAAGACTTTATCAAACAGAGAGGGAATCTTGCCTTGGAGGGTCAGAGCATACTTTTCAGACATAGCGATGGGAATACAAACAGGCCAATTCAATTTCTTGTAGGGTCATGGTTTGTAGCTTTATTGAATGTGCGACATTCCATTTCGAAAGTCCATGGGATGTTTTCGCTTCAGAGAATAATTTCCACATCCCATTCGACACCAAGAAATGGGTAATTATTATATCACTTGGTAGTTATTTATCACAGTTTGAATGGAAATAAATTGCTTCAAAGTGAAATCATGCTACATAGTTACCTGTCTGCCCTATTAATCTTTCGTTTAATTTTCTTTATTTTAATGTGCATAGCAATGTTTGCGACCTGTCTCATCTGTCTCCCTCATAATTCCTCCAATGAATTTAAATATGTTAAGAGAAATTAAATAAATGGGTTAAAGGAAGGCTCGGGATTTGGAAAATGGAGGTTTAGCTGAGAGCGGTAATTTATTTCTGAATTGGCTCTCTCACTTCCTGTGGAACAGGACCATACTGGAAATCAAAAAATAGATTTTTCTACAATAGACCAGCTAGTTAGGGAACAAGTGGTGATGACTGTTTTCTGGGTCCAAGGCTATCCACAATACACACTTTAGCAATTTTTCCCAGTGATTTCATTTCAACTAATAAAATCCACAAAATAGCACTCCTTTTCTCTCACTTCAAAGGCATGAAACCAGTCTTCCCAGCCTCCCTGTTCCTGCCCTAGTCATCTAAACGAAAGGGCTGTCCACTCCAGTTTGACAAACACCAGCTGAGGGCTCACTGTGTGCTAGACTTTGCGATATGGAGGTCCTTGACTGTGAGGGGTCACAGTCTCGTGAGGGAGACCTCTCTGTTGCATTTCCCTCTCCGTGCCTCACGTTCCGATGTTGGATATAAGGAGATAGGCAATTTTCTGAGTGGTTGTTGGAGAATCCTTCTTAGGGAGAGGTCTGCTACATTGGGAATATTTTTAGATAAGACCTCTTGAAGCAAAAGCTGATCTCTTTAAAGCGTCTGAAGGTGAGAACTGCCCAGCCTGGGTTGTGGGAAGGATTTGTTTTTGCTCCCAAGTGGGAGGAAAAGTGAGAAGGTGAAGGGGCATTACTGCCACGTGAAAATGCTCAGCCAAGTAACTAGGACTTGGCCTGAAACGAAAGGGGCCACAGGGAAAGTGGACAGAGCAGGAACAGCGACACGGGTATTAGTCTGGGAGCAGGAGGCAGGGTCCAAACTAAGGCAGGGTGAGTGAAGCACTGGCCTCCAGTGCAAAGTTAAGGGGACACCGAGAACCCATAATCAAGGTAAGTGACATTTGAATGCAATGTTTTGCTTTTTTTCACATTTTTTTATTGTTGAATGCACTGTTTAAAAAAAATCACAGCTAATGCCAGGAATCCTGTGATGAGCGTGTTATCAAAAATTGAAACGGTGGCAACAAGAGCAGTGACAGTGCTATGTGGGACCATATTGGAACCTGAGATGGAAGGAAAAATCTGTGACTGATCTTTTTGGTATTTAATTTTCTGTCATTTCTTTACATGTTTTTTTATAAATCATTTTCCTGGACTGCAGCCACACCCGTTCATGTACATTGTCTGTGGCTGCCTTTGAGCCCCGACACGGAATTTGAATAGTCATAAGAGAAACTGTATGGCTGCGAAACCCAAAACGTTTATTTATTCCCAGATCTTTTACATAAAGGGTTTGCCCACCCCCTGGACTAGGTAGGTGATTATTGGGCTCCCTTCTGGTTCTGACATGTGAAGATTATATTTTAAGTTGATTTAGTTCTTTTGATGCAAGATTCACCCTACTTTTAAGACTATTTTATTTAATATTTTGTATTAGATTAAGTAAACTTCAGTGGAAGGCCTGGAGTGTAGTAGCTGCCACATGAGGTCTTGGGTGGTAGCTTGGTGCACTGGGCCCCGTCTCCCCTCTCCCCCCACTATAACTGTGGGCTGCTTCAGGGGCCATGG
Source organism: Micronycteris hirsuta (assembly GCA_004026765.1). Lineage (NCBI taxonomy): Eukaryota > Metazoa > Chordata > Mammalia > Chiroptera > Phyllostomidae > Micronycteris > Micronycteris hirsuta. The sequence continues at coordinate 122,764 of PVJI01003131.1, forward strand.
GGGCTTTCAGTCAGTGTTTCCTGAGTTCACCTGGATTGATCACCGTTGATTCCCGGCATGGGTTAGTCCTGACCCTCTAGGAGGTATCTGGAAATGCGGGAGGAGGTTTTGGTGGTTACAATCAATAACTTTAGGTGAGCAGTGGCCAAGGATGCTGGACGCTGCATAGTATGTGGCATCGTTCCATCCCATGAAGAATTGTCTCTCCCCAAATGGCAGTGGAGTTTCTGCAAAACACTGAGTAACCTTCTGTTCGTGTAACCCTCTGTCCTTTGCCTGCATCTCTTGACGGTTTTTACATCATTTTCCTGAAGTTACAGTAAAATTTTATTGTTGCATGAGGTTATACCACTTTAATAGGAGTGCTGTCTTTAGGAGATATGAAAATGACTGGTTGAAAGGCTTTGAATTACACTCACTGGGCTTTCCAGTTATGTTTTTATTGATTTGTATGTATTCTAATTCATTAAATTCACTAAAGAAAAGAAAGCCTATGCTAATATGGGAAATTTTTTATTTTTCCACTATTAGTCACAAAACATGGATTTTTCTAGTTCCAGTAAAAAAAAATTTTTTTTTGGTAAATGGATAGCCTTCATTTTCCTGGAAGAATCTTTTTAAGGAATGTCCTCATCGAAGATGTTACATAAAAATAGTATTTGACTCTAGATTAGAAAATGTGGAGACTAGAGAAACTGTATCATCAGAGGCGGTTCTAGGACTTTGGGGAAGGCAACAGGTTGGTCCCTGGGACCTGCACCCTGGCAGCCAGTGACTCTGAAGCTGCCTCCCCCTGAGAGAGTCAAGTGCTTTCAGGGTACAACTTGATCACACTCTCTTCTTCACTCCCTATCTCTTCTTTCCTCTCCCTTTTCTCTCTGCATCACACCGCCCCTTCACTGGTCCCATTCAACAGCACACAGTGCATTCTCTGCACCCTTTTGGGAGGCAGGCAGAGCTGTAGGTAAAAGCCAGGGCTGTGGAGCCTGATAACGGGTTTGACTGCTGGATCTACCACCGACTAGATATGTAGATTTGGGGAAGTGACTTCACTTTTGTGTGCCTCAATAATATCCTTATCTCTAAATTGGGGATTAAATAAATTAATACATGAAAAGCATTCAAAAGAGAATCTGTCAAGTGGTATGGACCAAGTAATACCCGCCACTGCTGTGTGGATGTGTGTCAGAGCAGAAACGAACCCAGGAGTGAGACCCAGGGGCCTTCCAAGCTTGTTGTAGACGCCCAGAGCATGGAAAGCCACCGCTCAGCTGCTGTAGTGGGGGGCTGATCAGCGGGCTTTAGACATCGGCTCCCCTTTTATATGCCCTTTGCGTCTACTCTTCTATTTGGGAGTCTATTGGGGTGGGGCAGGGGGAGCATACCTCTATAGTCTAAAAAGATTTTAACTCATTGATCTATTTATATTCACTGTATGCACAGATGAAGAAACTAAGTTGTATAGAAAAAAGTGACTTGCTTTAAATCATATACCAGGTTAGTGATAGGTTGGGATTAGAAAACAATCAATTAACAAATAGTTGTTAATGCTTAATGTATACCAGGCATTATTCTGGGCCTTAAAATCAAAACCTTATATAGGAACTTCCATGGTTTCTTAAATTGTGCAGGCCCCTTACCCACTATTCAGCTAGCCCCATTTTAAAGGCCCCCCAGGCACCCCTATGTTGTCCTTACCCTCTGACCTGAACTGTTCACCTTGTCTCATCCTAAATGCCTCTTCCCATGCCACTGCTGGTCCACTAGCAACGGGCCCGAGGACAGGTGTTCTTGTTTGCAGCCACACGCAGACCCAACACTCACTGCTGCTTCTGCCCTTTGCCTCTCACTTCCCTCCTTGACCTCAGTTTTTCTCCCCCTTTGATGTTATTGCTTTAGATACCTTGTGCAAGGACCTTATTCCACTCTTTTGGTCTCTGGGGCCCTTGATTTTAAGGGCCCCAGCCCAAATTCATTCACTCGTTCATTTATTCATTCATTCAACAAATATTTATTTTGTCCCTTTTTGTGTCAGGCATGTTCTAGGTGTGGGGGCTATAGCAGTGAACCAAACAAAGAAAAATCCCTGCCTTCACTTGAACTTGCATCCAAGGGGGTGGTGACATTCAATAATCAAAATAAATTGGTAAAACGTATTGTATGGTAGATGGTTATAAATACCATGGGGATGGACAACAGTTTGGGTTGGCAGTTCACCAAAAAGTTAAATTTAGAATTATTATATGATCCAGCAATTTCAGTTCTAGGCATATGCTCGTGTACCCAACTGAAATAGATACTGGTACACACACATTTTTAGCGGCATTATCACAGTAGCCAAAAGGCTGAAACAAGTCAAATGAATAAACAAACAAATACACAATGCACACACACACACACACACACACAGTGGAATATCATTCAACCTTAAAAAGGAAGGAAACTCTGACACATGCCACCCCGTGGATAAACCTTGAAGACATTATGTTAAGTAAAATAGGCAAATGCAAAAATGACAAATACCATATGATTCCACTCACATGAGATGTTTAGAATAGGCAGATTCATAGAAACAGAAGGTAGAATAGTACTCTCCAAGGGTCAGGGAGTAGGAGAGGGGATAGTTTAATAATAGGTAGAGAATTTCCATTTGGGATGAGAGAAAAGTTCTAGAAATGGATAGTGGTGATGATTTTCCAACATTGCGGATTACCTAATGCTGCTGGATTATATACTTAAAAAAGATTAAGGTGGTAAATTTTACTAAGTGTTTTTTACCACAATAAAAACATGTAAACATTTGCTACAGAAAAAATAAAGCTTGAAAGGGAGGTAGTGTTAGGGTGGCTGTGGGAAGGTGGATTTTAAAAGGAGGACTTGCGGAGGAGATGCCACCAAAGGAAAGACTGGCAGAAGCCAGCCCTGTGGTGTCTCAGGGAAGCCCGTCCCAGGGAAGGGGCCGCACGTGCATACCGGGGCAGTGTGGTAAGACTGACCGGCATGGTCTGGGTATAATCCAGAGTGGGAGCCCCAGTTTCATACTTATTTTCTGCATGGCCTTGCACAACAAACTTAATTTTTATGAGCCTCAATTTTCTAGTTTTTACAATGGGGATTGTAAAATCTATGTCAGTTGGTGTTTTGAGGATTCAGTAGAATAATGCACAGGAGATTCCTCTGCACACTGCCTGCTATCAGGCTGATCTATAGCGGTGGTATGAGCCCAGCCGTATCTCGGTTTATAGCCAGCATCTTGCTCTCGTTTGTTTGTTGGTGCCTGTGCTGTATGGTTGTTAAGTATTTTGCTCTCACCCCTGCCTGGCACATTGTAAACGCTAAATAAATAGTAATAACTTTATTCCTGGCTCTTGATATTGATTCAGGCAGTAATGAAATGTATGAAAGCACTCTACATAGTACTTCCAATACTTGGCACACAGATGGTAATCCGTAAGTGTTATTTTTTTTTCATTCAGCCCACTGGTCATTCTTTTGTTCATCAGAAATAAGATGTGTCCCTGTTCTTAAAGGTGCTAGTTACCTTACTGCCAGCAGTCCAGTAACATGTGCAGGTGAGGACTCAGAGCATCCCCAGGGACTCAGTGAGGGAGAAGACACGGCCATGAGTGCACAGGAAGGCCTGTCAGAGGACCCTGGCGGAGCCTCTCTGCCCTGGCTGGGATTGGGCTAAGCAAGGGGAGCAGGTACAGGTACTGTGATGGGACTGTGCTCCCTGCTGGCACCGCTCTAGTACAGTATGAAATACACATTTCCGAGGGACCTGCGCGGCAGTCGCGCTGGGTCTCTTCCACTTCCCCCTCCATAGCTTTTCCCTTCCTTCTCCACCCTGTCTGTGCCGTGGGAGGCTGCCCTGCGTGGACCACATCAGCCAGCTTCTTGCCTTCTGTATTAGTTTCCTAGGGCTGCTGTAAGAAAGCACCACAGACTGGGTGGCTTAAACAACAGAAATTTATGTTCTCACAGTTCTGGAAGCTTAAAGCCTGAGGGCAAAGCATCAGCAGGGTTGGTTTCTCCTGAGGCCTTCCCTCCTGGGTTTGTGGATGGTGATCTTTTCCATGTCTTCACATGGCCTTCCTTCTGTACATGTCTGTGTACAAGTTTCCTCTTTATATAAAGATACAAGTATTGGATTAGGGCTCATGCTAATGACCTCATTTTCACTTAAGTACTTCCTGAAAGACTATCTCCATATATGGACACATACTGAGGTACTGGGGGGTTAAGATGTCAACATGTAAATTTGAGGGAATACAATTTAGCCCATAATACCCTCTGACTTCTGGTTGGGTTTGGTTAACGGGGAACATTGGGGATGGAGGGGAGTAAATGGGGGTATTTATTCCCCTAGTTGCTTCTTTATGGTGTCACTGAGGACTGAAAGTCAAGGCCCTCTCTATACAGTACCCCCCAAATCAGGTCCTTCAGAAACCACTTTCTCCCCTGGTTCCTTCAGAGCTAAGGTGACTACAGAGCCCAGTATCACTATCCCCAGTGATTTCTCCTTTACCTGCCTTATACCTTTGCAAATAGACCTTTAATTAAACTCCCCTCAAATTGCCCAATTTAAGTGTGCCATCTGTTTCCTGCTGGGACCCTGACTGTTGGGAGAGGGAGCAGGCACAGTGAGAAATATTTCCCGCTAACACTCATGGCGAACTTTGCGAGCAGAGGAGGTGGCCTCTACGTGCTCTCTTAGACCTTGTTTTCTGGAGCTTTTTGTGGCACCCTCTACTCATTGCTTTGTCCACGTAAGTCAGAGGCACTGCGAAGTAGTGGGAGGAGCAGCAGGGTTTGAATGGGAAAGATCTGGACTGAACAGCAACTCCTTCCCCGAACATGGTGTGATAGTGGGCAGGTCCCTTTATCCCTCTGATCCTTTCATTCCCATAGTTGTAAAAGGCAATAGCAGCCTCAAAAAGAACTAACTCATGGACTTGGACAACAGTGTGATGATTTTGGGGAGGGGGTGGAGGTAGGAGACAGTGTGGGGGGGATAAATGGTAATGGAAAAAACACAGTAAAAATGAACTATAAAAACTATAAGTAAATAAATAAAATTATATTAAATGAAAGAGCAAATGTTCATTATGTTTCATTTACTTGCCTAAGTAGAAAGAGTCCTTGGTGTAACTTTATTCTGGAAACACCTCTGAGAATCCTAACTGAGCAGAGGCAGCAAGGACAGAAGGTGGGTTACATGTGGGCTCCTGGCGGCTTTGAAGTCATTCCTCTGTTCTCCACCCTGTTTCCCCATCTGCAAAATGGACATGGAGGTATATCCTGCTCCCCTCCCATCATGGCCATTGGGGCGAAGACATTGGTCACCTCTTCAGTCTCATCTGGTGCCTCTGTCCCTTCACCCTCTGAATACCGCCACACTGGCTTCTTGCAAATTCTTCCACATTTTATGCTGCTCTTGACCTTGAGGCCTCTACACTCCTCTTCCCTCATCTCTGGCTCTACCTGGTTGTCCTTCAGAACTTAATGTCAACAGTTCTTCCCCATCACGTGTTTTCAAACCTCCTGGAACTTCTTCATGTCGTTATTCGAATGGTGATTAAAGCAGTCACTTAAAATGAATGGTTTACCTCTGTATTTTCTGTTATCATCAGGCACTGCGGAACCATGTTTTAGCCAGCAGTGGACCGCACATGTGACAGTGGTCCCGTGAGATTATAATAGAGTAAAAAATCCTATTGTTTAGTGACGTTCTAGCACAACACATTGCTTGCGTGTTTGTTATGATAGTGGTATGAGCAAACCTACTGTGCTGCCGGTCATAGAAAAGTACCCCACATTACAATTAGTTATGTACAGTACATAATACTTGATGTGTGTGCTGAGGTATGCTGGCTGCAGCCTCACGCTCTGGCAGTTACCACGTCTCTTGATCATCTCGTTTTCTTTCGTGCTTGATTTAATCTCATGTTGTTTTGTACAGTAACATGCTGTCCAGGCTAATAGCCTAGGTGTGTGGAAGGCTATACCATCTAGGCTTGTGCAAGTACACTCTGTGATGTTAATACAATGAAATCTCCCAATGATGCCTTTCTTAGTCTGAGTCCCCATGGTTAAGCGGTACATAATTGTACACGGATGCTCCGTGAGGGCAGGGGTTTTGTCTTTCTTATAATAGTCATGACAGGGTAAAGGGCAGATGGCCTGTGGTTATTAAATATGGTAATAAATGTAAAGTGCCCGTTACAGGACCTGGCACACAAAGGCTAGCAATTGTCACTGAACTCGCAGTTGGCCCTTAACAAATACCTGCAGAATTTAAAGAGATTAAGAGTAGACTGTGCTACAATATACAGGTAATGTGCTATATAATTGTGCGCTGGAAACCTATATAACTGTGTTAACAAAAGTCACCCCCATGAATTCAATACATTTTTTTTTAAGAGTAGATTGTGGGACAAAGCTAAGGTGAGGCCTGCCCACCTCAGGGTGGTCTCTGTGGTTTGACAAATAGTCACAGATTCACATGACTAGGGAGACTCCTTGGTGGCACTTATTGTGATGGCGGATGTGCTCTGGAACATTCCACAAATGCAATGGAATCTCAGCAGTAAGAAACCTGGCCAGTCTATTCCGATTGGGATTGCTGGATTCATTGTTTGGAGAGTGACGGGGCTCACCTGTTTGGGAGTGCAACCTTAGACGCCTCCACATCTGGTGCAAGGCAGCCTTGCAGTAGAGGTAGCAGAGGTCTTTGGGCTGTTTGCTGTCTAGACATAGGTAAGTTGGGGAGTGTTTGAAGACCACAGATTCTTTTCATGTTATATATCTGCCTTTATGCTGTGACTAAAAATCAGGAGACCTAGTTTCTGGGTGTGTATCCTGTTGGAAGTTGTCCAACCATCTAAATTGATGGTTTACTTGTTTATTAAGTAGGGAGAAAAACACAACATCACTGTCTTATTGGTTACTTTTACACAGTGTCTAATGACCTCATTAACAGATGTGTAAATAAGTACACACACACACACACAAACGTTTTCACATCACAGCTGAAATAGCTGTTACCAAAGCACATGCATTAAATCTCATCTTCGTTAAAGTAGTCTCTAAGACCATTACTTATAACCAATTTACACCTCCTTTGCAA
>PVJI01003132.1:0-92684 GCA_004026765.1 Micronycteris hirsuta
AATCCAATGTAAATGTGTCTTAATGCCTCTAATAAAACCCCCGGCTGGGCAACCCACGAGGCTTTTCTCCCCAAGATGGGTGATGGTGGAGGAGACCCGTGGCCGCCGGATTTCTTCCCCCCGCGTGTCTTAGTGTGAGATTCATACACGCATTGGTTACGGTCAACCCCGGGTTCCGGCAGGTCCGATCTACCCCACGGCACTCATCCTTTGGAATTCTGGGCCAGCACCCACACTGGCCCACTATAATTTTTCTCTGATTGACACAAGAGTAAGGGACAGAGAAAGTACCTCCATGCAGCTCCTCCAGCCCTGTGCCCAATCATAGTGGTCCTGTTTGCAGATTTGTAGGACTCCAATGGGGAGGGCCCAGGCCAGCAGAGGCACTTCTGCTGACTCACTGGTTCTAGCACCTGGTTCCAACCCTCTTGTGCTGAGATGGGAGTCCTGGTACCACCATCTCAGTGACAGACTCCTGCCCACATTTAGTCCAGGTAAGAAAAAGGCTGTAGACGGACCTGGGCTCTATTCATTATTGAGCTTCATCCTGGCTCCTCCAAGAAGGTAGGGGTTAAGAGACCAGAATTTGGCTTTGGGGAGCTGGCTGCAAAACCCAGATCTGGGCCAGTCCTTGCATCTGTAAGGTGGAGGAAATAATGCCTACTTCACACGATTGTTGGCGGCACTGGATGACACACATATTCACATAGAGCGTTTAGCAGAGCCTGATAAGTACCCACTTACTCAGTGTCATTTCTTGCTACCATCGTGCCAATGGACTGATTTTTTTTAATAGTAAATTATTCCAAAAACTAGTATGGCAAGTCCCACCTCAGGTTATCTTCTTCGGGCATCAATGTCCTAGGGAAGCTGTATCAGACTAGATACCAGATGAATATACATCAGATCAAGGGATGTGGGAGGGTGTGGGGAAAATTTCATGTGCACTCAGGGAAGGCTTCACACACAGCACTAGGCCTCCACAGAGGTGCCTCTGGAGGTAGAACCTGCTAGGACCTCCACTCCCAGGCCCTGGCTTCTGCCTGGGCTTGTCAGGATCTGTGGAGTCCATTTACCCCACCCCATCCCCCACCCCGGAATCCCCCTTTTGATGACACTTTTGTTTCTCTTGATGTGTGAGTGTCACTGACTAAGCCAGGGTCAGACCTCTGAGCCCTGGGCCTCCGAGATGGTGTTTCTCTTCCCATTATGAGTTGATTTCACAAAACCAGCCCTCATGACTCAGGGGCTTCCTGCTTCATCAGCCTGGCTGTTGGTCTATAAGTAACAATGCCAGTCACCGTGCGTGGACATGACGGTTACACAGCGCTGCTCCCCACGCACAGCCTTGGTCCAGATGATTACCATGCAGCCTCCCCCTCTGAACTGGAAGGTCCTTGACCACTGGCCACACAGGCTTATAATCTGTTCCATCACAAGGAAAAGCAGGTCAAGACAAGCACCCAGCGCTGCTCCACCCAATCAGGCACCCCTTCAGTTCACAGGGACGAGAGCTGTAACAGGTCAGCTGGCTCCTCTCCAGACCCTGCTGAGGGCCCCTGCCCAGCAGAAGCAAAGGTGACAACTGCCTCTGACCTCTTTCTGCAGCCCACCTGGGTGTTGGAAATGGAGATGGGATGTTCACCAGGGCTCCAGCTCCTTCTATTTTGTGATTGGGAGCAAGGCAAGTGGGTGGGGAAGGAAAGAAGACGGAGGACACGGAAGCAGGCCTCTGCACCCCTTCCTCCACGTGCCTCGCCCCTTGTTCCTCTCCTCCCTCTTTACCTCTGAGTTTCTGCCTCTTCATTGGCTTCCGTCTGTTTTTCTGCCCATCTCCTTCCCTTTTTGTCTCCGCTGTCTTCATTCCACTCTTCTTTCTGCTTCTCCCAGTGGCTAACTTTCTATGGAATGTTCTGTTCTACCTCTGGTTTCCTGGCTCCCCTCTCTCTCTCTCTCCCTCCCTCTCTCTTACCCACTTTTCTGTATTTCTAAATCGACTTTACTCTCCTAATTACTCAATCTTTTTGCCTATCTATATACCTCTTCTCTTTTGTCTTACAAAAAAAATACTAAAATGGGAGATAAGATAGCCACCAACCTTCTATTGATTGCACACAAACCCGTCCCCATACACCAGACCCCAAGATGCTGCCAGATGTTCAAGTTCGTGGTTCTGAGTGCCATCCTCAGAGTCAACACTGATAAAACTGCTAGTCTTCTCCATGTCAAGGCCCAAGTGAACTCAGTCAAGTACACCCTTGGGAGCTCAAATAGTTGGGATATTTGGCAGTCCAAATATGCCAACTCAGAAATGAGAAGATGAGGACAGAATGAAGTATTTCCCCCAGTGGAGCCCTTCTGACTGGTCCAACACCTGTCCCTGCCTTGGCAACTGCAGGGCACCCAAACCCCATCTGCCCTATCCAGCCCCTTTCCTGCCCTTAACTTTGCTGAGCTTAGAACAAGAGGTGACAGCAAGAATACACCCATCCTAATCAGGCTTTCCCAATAACTTTGGGCTGAAGCACCATGGGTAAGTAGCCTGGTCATATCCAAGATGGCTCAGAGGAGGGAAAAATAAGGAGTCCTACACTTCAGGTGGTTCCCAGAAGTAAAATATGGGAAGTGATCTGGGTCTAATCCCTAGAACATGATGCCCGGTGGCCTGGCTAGAATCTGGAAGACTGGAGAGAAGACACCATTACTGTGCAATTGACTCACTTCATTTCCTTCAACACTTACCGTCACCGTCACTCAGCACACCCTCCCTGGAAACAGGGTGCCTGCAGCACTAAGACTTGCAGAAGCCTGACTGAGCTAAACGGGCTCTCACAGGCGTCTCCAGCTCAACCTGCTCAGATTCGACTCTGTGCGTTCTTCCCCAAACCCACCGCTCACCTCTGTTTGCAATGTTGGTAAATGGTACCACTATTTGCCCAGTTACTCAGAGAACTGGGACTCACCCTGGACCCTCCCCCTGCCTCATTTTCCAAATCAAATTAGTTACCAAGTCCGACTAAAGTCTAAAATTTCTCTCTGCTCTCCTGGTCCCCTAACCTGGGTCCAGGACCTCATCCTTCTCACTGGGGCTTCTACAATAATCCCCTACCATTCTCTCTACCCAAGTCTCTCAGCACCCTGCTGCAAGGGAGGAAGGCCTCCCAAAATTAACCAAACAAACAAACAAACAGACAAACAAACAAGGCACCCTCCTGCTTAAACAGTTTTTCTGGCTCCTTCTTGCCTAGAGCTGTGACCTCCCAACTTCTTTGATCCCTTAACAGCAAGAACTTTAGCACCCGTCTCCAACACATGCCTATGTATTTATGTGTAAACTATGTTCACGTGTACAACCATCATCAGCCAATATCTGAAGAACAGTAAACCTTTAGAGAAAATTACTAAAGGAGATTTGATTTATTTCAAATTATCTTGATAATTTTGCATTTTCCTGGCCAGCTTCCATCAGTTATGTAAGTCCATCAATACATGAGTTTTTAACTTGGGGTGGAAAGCCCATTCTTAGTTTTAAAATACACATAAATAAAAGTTTCCTTTTTTTTTATGTGTCTTTTATTTTACGGATTTTTTTTAAAGATTTTATTTATTTTTTAGAGAGAGGTGAAGGAAGGAGAAAGCAAGAGAGAGAAACATCAGTGTATGTCTGCCCCTCACATGCCCGCAACTGGGGACCTGGCCTGCAACCCAGCCATGTGCTCTGACTGGGAATCGAACCAGCAACCCTTTGGTTTGCAGGCTCATGTTCAATCCACTGAGCTACACTAGCCAGGGCGAAATTTCCTTTTTTTTTTTTTCCCCTGGGCGCTAGAACCCAAGTTAGGGATCTTCCAGTCTATATGAGGTCTGCATACAAATTCCTCATTTTGTATAGAGGTTCTTCAAAAAAAAGATATTTTGTGAGTCCCTTATAATTAAAGCCATTTTTTCACATGTTGCTGTTATTTTATTTAATACTTGTTATATGGCCAACACTGAATCAAGCACAGCATAAACCTGGAATTCTCCAATACAGTCTCTGTCTATTATACAAGGGACACTTCCACGGAACTTGCTCCAGGGGATTGAGTCCCCCAATACAAGGGAAAGTAGACTCATTTCCTAAGAAGCCACGTATTATTTATATTCTCAACCCCAGCACAAGGCTGGCATAGAGAAGGTGCTCAGTAAATATTTGTGGAAATATTGTGGTATAAATATATCTGTTTCTCCAAACACACACAGCCTCCTTTCTTTGCTAAAATACTCTTCTCCCCCTTTTTGGCCTCCACTTTCCCACCTGATCAAGTCCTCTTCATCCTCATAAGCTCATTTCAAATGTTCCCTTCTCTGGGAGGCTGCCCCAGCCTCCAACTGTTTGCTCTTTCACCACAACCTCACCAGCAGATCACAGTGCAATGTCTGGGGTAGGTCGCTCCTCCACCTTATTAAAGAGTTTCAGAGGCAAGAAAGGTACCTTATTCATCTGTGCATCCACAAGTAAATGTGTGATGAATGAGAGACTCACACAGCTAGGGATAAGGTCAAAGGACAGTCTTGCTCAGAGACTTTCAAGTTCAAGAACTTTGGGGCTGGGTCACAGGCAGGGAGAGAATGAGAGCCAAGGGAGATCACATGCATGCGGACTATGTCTGCATGTTGAACCTCACAAAGCACTGCTCAGTGATGGCCTTTCAGGACAGAGATAAAGTCTGGGGAAAAGCAGGGGCCCAGGTGAGGGAGTGAGGCTCTACCACCTGGCAGCACTGTGTCAGGATCTTGCAACTCCCTGGAGGCGAAGCAGCTCTCTGTGGCCAAAAGCACTCAGCCAAGCCAGAGGCACCAGCATTATCAATAAATGATGGTCTGTGGGATTTGGCAAAGGCCTGTACAAAGACTATCTAAAAGCATTTCCTCTTCTAATACGGTCAACCCAATAAACTCATTTGTTAATGGCCTACCCTCAACTCCATCACCCATATGGAAAGCCCAGAGTCATCCCCAATTCCTTCCCCAACCAGTTTTTGGATTCTGCATCAGCAATGTCTCTAAATTTCAGCAGCCCAGTGTCTTGCACCCAGCATGTGCCATGGGCCAGCCTGCCCAACATGGGCTGTGTGGGATCATGCCAGTTACCTCAGGGCCCTCGTCTGTAAAATGGAAACATTAAGACTTAGTTTGCAAGCTTATTGGGGAAAAATTAGATATCTTACATATAGCACATAGAATGCTATCATACAGCACGAGTTTCCTTTTCTCCATCGTCTCCATGCCTGCAGCCCATGCCTTCCTTAAGGCTTGTCCACCTCTTACCTGAACTACTGCAATTGCCTCTTGCTGGTCTCCCTACCTCCCTCTGCTCTGCCATAATTATCTTTCTGTGGTAGGAGTTGTGTTTTCAACTCAGTTTACACACCACATTTACACACTTTTTGTGGGCCAGGCACTGCACTGGAGCTGCAGATATGAAGATAAATGAGAGCTCCCTGTGAGCGCAGCAGGGGGTCCATAAGTACTTAACACTGGTTTAGCTAGATGGTGACTAAGCTGGGGTTCAAAGTGAACCCATGTTCTTTCCAATTCACTACCTCATCTCAACCACCCCTCACCTGCCCTCCTTCTATACCTCTCAGCCTACCCTCAGCACAAGGACAGAGAACAGGAAGTCCCAGAATAAAGAGGCTGTCTAGGGATGGTAACAGAAATAGTTAATAAGCAAAGCTTACGATGCAAACATCCACAAGCACCTAGCTCAGTGGCTCTCCTGGAGGAAGTACCCTTTCTTGTGTGCAGGAGGTGGGAGGGGGTCACTTCCCTCCTCATTATTTCCCTTTACATGGCAGCCTGAGCAAAAACAGATCCTTACCCAGGAAGGCTTCCTCATACAAAAGCAAAAACACCAGCACCTCTGCCTCAGGAAAAGCAAACCCATGACCCCTGGCCTGCAACCAGCTTCTTCAGGCAGCATCGGTCCTGCCTGTACTTGAAGGTCAAGGCCTAGATCCAGCATGACACTTCAGCCCCTGACTGAGACCACCAGCCCCAGGCAGAGGAACTCAAGGGATTCTCTGAGGAGTCTGCCAGACAAAAGCCTGTTCTCAAGTCACATCACCTCCTACATCCCCTCCCTCCTCCTCTTCTCCTTCTGGCACCCCTGTGATTCAGATATTGGAACATTTGAAGTTGTTCCAGAGGTTCCTAAGCCTCTCCTCATTTCTTATTTCTTCATTCTGCTCTGGTTGAATGTTTCTTTCTTCCTTCTGTTCCAAATCATTGATTTGAGTCCTGGCTTCCTTCCCTTCACTGATGGTTCCCTGTATATTTTGGTTTATTTCACTTTGTGTAACCTTCATTTCGTGTCCGTACTCAATCATTTCTGTGAACATCCTGATTACCAGTGTTTAGAACTCTGCATTTGATATCTCCTTGTCATGAAGTTTTTTTTCTGGAGTTTTTATCTGTTCTTTCATTTGGGCCATATTTCTTTGTCTCGGCATGTCTGTTATGTTATAAGAGGTGGAGCCTTAGGTATTCACCAGGACAGAGCAACCCACTTTGCTGTGTTGTGGCATTGTCTGTGTAGGAGGGGTCAGAGAGGGAACAATGCCATTAGCTTGGCTCTCACCCAGCTTTCAGTCACTTCTCTCACTTCCCACAAGTAGATTGTGCCCTTTCAGATGCTGATTCTCAGTTGAGTGGGATGGTGCACATTCTAGGACCCCGTGGTCTCCTCCAAGAAATTCTCCTGTGAGACTGGGAGTTTCTCCCACCACTGCAACCCCCACAGGTTTTTACAGCCAGAGGTTCTGAGGCTTTAGTTTCCCACACCAGACCCCTGGGTTGCATGGTCTGTCCTGCTCCCCAGTTGTTCCTCCTAGCTTATATTCACGCAAATGTGGGATACTGTGGTCTCCAGCCACTACCTTGCCAAGCATCCTCTCCACCCCAGCTGCCCATCTCCACCCCTCCTGCCAGTCTGGATGAACGTTTTTTCTTTAACTCCTTGGTTGTCAGACTTCCATAAAGTTCAATTTTCTGGCAGTTCTGGTTGCTTTTTTTTTAAATTTCTGATTGGTTGTTATCCTTCTTTAGGTTGTGCAAGAAAGCAAAGCGTATCTACCTATGCCTTCATCTTGGCTGGAAGTCACCACATGTGTGTCTTCTTACCAGTGATATTGGATTAAGAGCCCATCAATCTAAGCATGACCTAGTCTTAACTAATTAGTTCTACAATATTTCCAAATAAGATCACATTCTGAAGATTCAGGTAGATTGAATTCTTGGGGGACACTATTCAACCTAATATATGCATCTACAGTCCAGCAGGATATACTGCCAAGTTGTTGATAGCAGGAAGATTGGGGTAACAGGTAAACAGGCTTGGGACTGATCAATTCCAGGTGGACATCTAGGTAGCTGTGTAACCCTGAACAAGTTGCTCAATTTCTCTGAGCCCCAGCTTTCTGGTTAATGGCACAGAGTTGTTCTGAATGTCAAATGAGAAAAAGTGCTTTGTTATTATAAAGCTCTGTGCATAGATACCTGTGATGTTTCTTCACCAATCAGTGCACTTTCTCCAAACAATGCCAGATAAGATACTGACACTCACTGCTATTTTTCTAGATCCACTGTTTCTGTTAGAATGGCCCTCCGTACCCATAATACCTTTCTCATACTAGTTACATTTGGTTTCCTGGGTGAACTGGGAGCTTCTCTGATCTCAGCAGAAAGCATTTGCCAGGGTACCTCTGCAGAAAGTCAAAGTTGGATTATTTTATGCTTCCAGGTTTCCAGAGAGTGTCCTTAAGCAGCTGGACCAGAGGGAATTGGGTGTGTTATCTCATGAAACCCCTAGCTGGCTTGCCCTCTCCTCTTGTTCAGGCCCTTGCCTATAGCTGGTACTTTGATTTCACCTCTGCAGGAACCAGTTTGCAGTTACATCCCTGGAGAGGTACAAAAGTGGAGTGCCAGAAGACATGGCAGCTGAGCCTCCTCTGCAAAGGCAGGGAAACACAGAATGAGCCAAGCACATGAGTAACAAAACTCAGGGCAGCTCTGCCCACCTAGAGGGACTGCAGCTGCAGGGTGGCCCAGCCCTTCCTAGAGCAGGCTGATGAACTACATCAGGACCTTCTAAATTCTCATAAGTCTAGATCTGTAAGAAACTTGTCCCTTACATTGACAGTGCCCTGCACAGTGGGCAAAGTCCTCACATATGCTCCCTCTCCTCTTATCCTCACAACTACACTGGGAAAGACTGTACAGCTATTTTAAATCTGCATGTAACTGAGGCCTAAAATGGTAAGGGTCCTGCCCTCGCCCATACAATTGGCAAAAGATGTGGCTGGAACTTGAATTTTTTTTAAAAAAGAAAGAAAAAAATACTGAAGAGATTTCCGGTCAAGATGGCAAAGTAGGTAGATGTTGTGTTTGCCTCCCCCACACTCACATCAAAATTACAACTAAATTACAGAAAAATCATCATCAATAACCACCTAAAGTCTAGTCTAGCTGAACACATGCCCTATAACTAAGGACATAAGAAGCAGCCACATCAAGGCTGGTAGGAGTGGTAAAGACATAGAATGGGCTACCCACATGTAGCAGTTAAGATACAGGAAATATATTTCAGTTGTGGAGGTTCCTTCTGAGGAGCAAAGGGTCCCAGCCCCACACCAAGCTCCCTACCCTGGAGCACCAGGAATTTCTGACTGTGAAAACCAGCAGGGATTGTAGCCAAGTGAGAACGGGGGCTTCTGGAGTCCGAGCTATTCCCCTAAAGGACTAATTGCTCACAGACTCAATCGTTCTGAGCTCCAACATTGGGGCAGCATCTTAAGAGTGCCAAGGTCATAGAGAGAGAAATTGGCTTCAAGGCAAGGGCTAAAGGGGCAGCTTTCTCTGTTGGCAGAACTGTTAGCAAATGTCATTATTCCTTTGTTCAGCCCTCCCCACACCCAGCTGGCAGGCACAGGTGAGTGCCATATCTAAGTTTCTATCAACCTGGCTAACACTGTTCACCCCACCCTGGTAAGTCCCTGTGACTCCACCCCACCCAACTAAATACCTGGCCCAAAGTTCTTCCAGGAGCTCTTCCACACAAATGGCCTGTCTCAGCTCATGCTGTGGACTTTCTTTAAAATCTCTCAAGGTCCACAATTCCCCCAGAAGCAGCATCTAAACTCAGTGTACCCTGTACCTCTTACTAAGTTGCCCCAAGCCCAGCACTATTGGCAGCCAGCCCCCATTCACAGCTTAGCCTGTCCCAGGTACCTCCAAGCCTGGCACGAGTGGCAGCCATATGCATATTACTTTGTAGCTTCTACCAGGTGCCTCCAGGCTGACCAAGGCAGTAGCTGACCTTAACCTGCACCACAGCCTCTCCCAAAAGGCTCCAGAACAAACACACCTGGTAGCTGGCTTGAGCCCACACCAGAGCACTAGCCAATTAGCACCATAAATGGCACACCCAAAGGGTGGACTCAGGGTTCACCAGAGCCCCACTAAAGCAAATGCCACTGCATGGGATCAGGCCCTGCACAACAGCTTATTCACTGTAGACACAGCTAGTTCTCCCAGCCAATCAGCCTGATGGTGAATTTCAATCACCGATGTGCCAACAGCAATCAAGGCTCAAGTACAACAGAGGGGTAGACACAGCCCACACAAGGAATACCCCTGGAACACCCAGATCAGGTGAACAGGGGGACTATGCCACTGGGCTCCACCAGACACCTACTGTATAAGGCCACTCTGCCAAACTGGGAGACATAGCAAATCTACCTAATATTGGGTTGGCCAAAAAGTCCATATGGTTTTTCCTATAAAATGAAAGACACATTTTCCACTTCCCAATAACTTTCTTGATTTGGATATTTTGAGTATTTCAGCTATCTCCTACATGGTATAATGTTGATTGTTTTCAGTTAACGTCTCAACTTGGTCACTATCAACCTCGACTGGTCTACTCAACCATGGAGCATCATCCAGCAAGAAATCTCCAGCACAAAACTTCACAAACCATTTTTGACACCATTTGTTCCATCGGTCACAGCACCTTCTGCATACACTGCACAGATTTTTTTTGTGTGTTTCAGTTGCATTTTTACCTCTCTTGAAATAATAAAGCATAATATGCTGAAAATGTTGCTTATTTTCTTCCATCTTCAATATTAAAATGACCACACAAAAATTCACTAATTTTGATCATTTTTTTAAATGCATACTGATATGACAGCAGTCACAATACAAACTCACAAAATTGTTTCAAATGAAGTTAAAGACAACTAAGTGCCACTAGAGCCATCTTATGGGAGAAAAACACCACGAACATTTTGACCAACCAATACATAGAAACAAACACAGGGAGTCAGACAAAATGAGGAAACAAAGAAACATGTCCCAAATGAAAGAACAGGACAAAACTCCAGAAAAAAAAAAACAAAACAAAACAGAGGCAAGCAATCTACCAGATGTAGAATTCTAAACACTGGTTATAAGGATGCTCAAGGAACTTAGGAAAAGAGTAGATTTGTCAGTGAGAACATCAACAGAGAAACAGAAAACATAAAAATGGAGATAAAAAACATAAAGAACCAGTCAGAAATAAAGAATAAAGGAGAGGGAATCAACAGCAGATTAGATGAAGCAGAGGATTGAATCAATGCTTGCATCATAGCAATAACAGGAGAAGAAAAAGAGCAAGAAGTTAAAAGCGTATTTTAAGAAATGACTGAAAACTTTCCTAACCTGCTAAAGGAAATAGACATACAAGCCCAGGAAGTGCAGAGTCCCAAACAAGATGAACCCAGAGGACCCTACCAAGGCACATCATAATTAAAATACCAAATGTTAACAGAGACAGAGAGAACTTCACTTTTTAATTTTTTCAATATAGTTTATAGTAACTTTGTATTAGTTTCAGGTGTATAGCAGAGTGGTTAGACAATGATATATTTTGCAAAGTGTTTCCCTATGATATTTCCAGTACCACCTGGCATCACAGTAGTTATTACAATATTATTGACTAAAATCCCTATACTGTACTTTACTCATGACTATTTTGTAACTACCAATTCATACTTCTTAATCCCTTCACTGTTTTCACCCAGTCCCCTACACCACTTCCCTCTGGCAACCATCTGTCCATTCTTTGTATCTTTAAGTCTGTTTCTATGTTGTTTATTAATTTTGTTCCTTAGGTCCCACAAATAAGTGAAATCATTCAGTATTTGTCTTTCTATGTCTGACTTATTTTCCTCAGCACAGTACCTTCTAGGTCCATCGATGTTGTCACAAATAATAAGATTTCACTCTTTTTATGGTTGCATAATATTCTACTGTATATGTCTACCACAGCTTTTTTTATCCACTTATCTATCGATGGGCACCTGGGTTGCTTCCGTGTCTTGGCTATTGTGAGTGCAATGAACATAGAGGGTGCATATATTCATTCTGAATTAGTGCTTTGGTTTTCTTCAGATATATACCCAGAAGTGATTGCTGAGTCAAAAGGTAGTTCTATATTTAATATTTTTGAGGACCCTTTATACTGCTTTCCACAGTGGCTGCACCAATCTGCATTCCCACCAACAGTGCACAAGGGTTCCCTTTTCTCCACATCCTTGACAACTCTGTTGATTTATTAATGATACACATTCTGACAGGCATGAGGTAATATCTCAATATGGATCGATTTGCATTTCTCTAATGATTAGTGACATTAAGCATCTTTTCATATGTGTGTCTTCTTTGGAGAACAGTCTATTCAGATACACTGCCCATTTTTTAAATTGGATTATTTGGGATTTTTGGTGCTGAGTTACATGAGTTCTTTATAAATTTTTTTATATTAACCCCTTATAAGATATATCATGGGCAAATATGTTCTCCCACTCAGTCAGTTGTCTTCATTTTTTTAATTACTTTATTGTTGTTCAATTACAGTTGTCTGCATTTTCTCCCCTCCCCTTCCCCTGACCCCATCCAAACCCACCTCCCTCCCTTGTTTCCACCCTTTGCTGTGCAAAAACTCTTTAGTTTGATGTAGTCCTATTTGGTTTTTTTTCTTTTTCTTTTTTCTTTTGCTCAAGGAAATATATTAGATAAACTATTGATTTGGCCAAAATGTCTGCTTGGCTTTTTTCATAAAATTAAAGACACATTTTTCATTTTCACCAATGACTTTCTTGATTTGGATATTTTGAGTATTTCAACTATCTCCTGCACAGTATAATGATGATTGTTCCAATTAATGTCTCACTTTGATCACCATCAACCTCAACTGGTCTACCCAACTGTGCAGCATCGTCCAGCAAGAAATCTCCAGCACGAAACTTTGCAAGCCATTTTGACACGTTCCATCAGTCACAGCACCTTCTCCATATACTGCACAAATCTTTTTGTGTTTCAATTGTATTTTTACTTTTCTCGAAATAATAAAGCATAATAGCTTTATTGAAGGTTGATGTGGCAGTGTTTTCAACACGCATGTTCTGGAATTTACACGTTTTGAGCACAGCTCCGTGTGATTCCTGTGTGAGCAAGTGTGGATCATATCTGTGGAATGGGAACTCTCTAATAAGAATTTGGCAAAGATGTATCTTAAAAAATTCTGGCTTGCTGTACCCTGCATATTACATTAACCTGGTCCTGCCTGCCACCGGACCTAAATTTACATCCTGATGCCCTGCTATGAGTAATCTTACCCCTGTTCTGCTTAATCCCATGAATAATCAATCCAATGTAAATGTGTGCTAATGCCCCTAGTAAAAACCCTGGCTGGGCAAGCCGCGAGGCTTTTCCTGAGATGGGAGGAATCAGCCACGTGGCCCCGGTGCCTCTTCCCCTGAGTGTCTCGGTATGAGATTCATACACGCATCGGGTAGCGGTCACCCACGGGTATCGGCAGGTACAATTACCCCCACAACAGGTAGAAGCTTATTTTCTTCCACCTTCAATACTAAAATGGCTCTACAAAAATTCACTAATTTTGATAAGTTTTTTAAAAATGCACGCTGATATGATAGTCTAACAAAATTTCTTTGAATGAAGTTAATGTCAACTAAGCACTACTAGAACCATCTTATGGGGAAAAAATGAAATTTTTGACCAACCCAGTATTACTTAAGAGAAATGTTCTAGAGGAAAACATAGGCAGTAAAATCTCAAAGTTTGATGGTTTTGAGTCTTCCAACTAAGTCTTTAATCCATTTTAAGTTTATTCTTGTATATAATGTAAAAAGGTGGTCTAGTTTCGTATTTTTGCATGTTTCTGTCCAATTTTCCCAATACCATGTACTGATTAGATCACCTTTACCCTATTGTATATTCTCATCTTCTTTGTCAAATATTAATTGACCATACAGGTGTGGGCTCTTTATTCTGTTTCCTTTTTTAAAAAAGATTTTATTTATTTATTTTTAGAGAGGGAGAAAGAGAGGGAGAGAAACATCAATGTGAGAGAGAAATATCAATTGGTTGCTTCTCATACACACCCTGACCAACATGAACCCACAACTCGGGCATGTGCCCTGATCAGGGATCAAACTGGCAACATTTGCAGGATGACACCCAACCAACTAAGCCATACCAGTCAGGGCTCTATTCTGTTTCCTCGAGCTATGTGTCTGTTTTTATGATAGTACTATGTTATTTTATTACTTACAGGCTTTTAGTATAGTTTGATATCAGCTAGTGTGATACCTCCAATTTTGTTCTTCTTTCTCAAGATGGCAGTGTCTATTCAGGGTCCTTTGAGTTTCCACATAAATTTTTGGATTATTAGTTATTCTGTGAAACACGTGATTGGTATTTTGATAGAAATTGCATTGGATATATGCAATTGGGTAGTATAGACATTTTAACAATGTTAATTCTTCCAATCCATGAAAATGGTATATGCTTCCATTTATTTGTATCTTCTTCAATTTCTTTCTTCAGTATCTTATAATTTTCCAAGTATACGTCTTTTACTTCCTAGGTTACTTCCTGCCTGCCACCGGACCTGAATTTACATCCTGATGCCCTGCTATGAGTAATCTTACCCCTGTTCTGCTTAATCCCATGAATAATCAATCCAATGTAAATGTGTGCTAATGCCCCTAGTAAAAACCCTGGCTGGGCAAGCCGCGAGGCTTTTCCTGAGATGGGAGGAATCAGCCACGTGGCCCCGGTGCCTCTTTCCCTGAGTGTCTCGGGGAAACTAGTGTATTTATTCCTAGGTATTTTTTAATATATTTTATTGATTATGCTACTACAGTTGTCCCATTTACCCCCCTTTATTCCCCTCTGCCCTGCACCACCCCATTCCCTGCCCTTTAGTTTTTGTCCATGGGTCATACACATAAGTTCTTTGGCTTCTACATTTCCTATACTATTCTTAACCTCCCCGTCTGTTTTCTACCTACCAAACGGTAGGTACTTATTCTCTGTACTTTCCCCCTCTCTCCCCCTCCCACTTCTCTGTTGATATCCCTCCATGTCTTATATAAATCCCTTTAACATTTTATATAATAAAGGCTGGGTGATCATAAACTCCTTGAATTTGACCTTATCTGAGAAGTACTCTATCTGCCCTTCCATTCTAAATGAAAGCTTTGCTGGATAGAGTATTCTTGGATGTAGGTCCTTGCCTTTCATGACTTGGTAAACTTCTTTCCAGCCCCTTCTTGCCTGCAAGGTCTCTTTTGAGAAATCAGCTGACAGTCTTATGGGGATTCCTTTGTAGGTAATTGTCTCCTTTTCTCTTGCTGTTTCTAAGATTCTCTCCTTATTTTTCATCTTGGGTAATGTAATTATGATGTGCCTTGGTGTGTTCCTCTTTGGGTCCAAGTTCTTTAGGACTCTCTGAGATTCCTGGACTTCCTGGAAGTCTATTTCCTTCACCAGCTTGGAGAAGTTCTCCTTCATTATTTGTTCAAATAAGTTTTCAATCCCTTGGTCTTCCTCTTCTCCTTCTGGCACCCCTGACTTGGATGTTGGGACGTTTAAAGATGTCCTGGAGGTTCCTAAGCCTGTCTTCATGTTTTTGAATTCTGGTTTCTTCATTCTTTTCTGGTTGAATGTTTTTTTCTTTACTATGGTCCACACCATTGATTTGAGTCCCAGTTTCCTTCCCATCCCTATTGGTTCCCTGTACACTTCCCCTTACTTCTCTTAGCATATTCTTCATTTTTTCATCTAATTTGCAACCAAATTCAACCAATCCTGTGAGCATCCTGATTACTAGTGTTTTGAACTGTGCATCTGATAGGTTGGCTATCTCTTCATCACTTAGTTGTATTTTTTCTGGAGTTTTGATCTCCTCTTTCGTTTGGGCCATTTCCTCCCCCTGGCTCAGTGCACCTGTTATATATAGGGAGCAGAGCCTTAGGTGTTCACCAGGAAGGGACAACCCAGGTTGCTGTGTTGTGATACTACCTGTGAGGGTGGGGCCTGAGAGGGAATAATGGCACTTGCTCCTCTCTCTGCCAGCTTTCAGTCACTTCCCCTGCTAACCAGAAGCAAATTGCACCCTTCTGTGCTGATTCCCGGGTGGGTGGGGTTATGCAGTTCTAAGTCCCTGTGGGTCTCTCCAGTGAACTCTCCTGTGGGGGCTGGGAGTTCCTCTCGCTGCCACCTCTACCCCCACAGGTGTTTTCAGTCAGTGGCTTGAGGTTTTATTTCCCCTCGCTGGGCCCCTGGTCTGCATAGTCTGCTCTGCTCCTCAACTTTTTCTCCCAGTTTATTTGCGTGTGAACTCAGGATCGTCCGCTCCACTGGCCTGGGACCTCCTGGGTCCCGGTCTGCCAGCCAAGGTGCCCCCAGACTGTTTCAGTGTTGTGCACTCAGTTTCAGCATTGTGTGCCCGGTTTCTCAAAATGCCATCTCGCCACGTGCCCAGCTCCACCCCGCTTACCAGTCTGGATGAATGTGTCTTTAACTCTTTGGTTGTCGGACTTCCATACAGTTCGATTTTCTGTCAGTTCTGGTTGTTTTTTGTTTTTAAATTGTTGTTTTCGACTTTGGTTGTGTGAGGAGGCACAGCATGTCTACCTACTCCTCCATATTGGCCAGAAGTCCTATTCCTAAGTATTTTTTGATGCAATTATAAATGGGATTGTTTTCTTAGTTTCCCTTTCTAATAGTTCTTTATTGGTGTATAAAAATCTAACCTATTTCTGGATATTTATTGTGTATCCTGCTACTTTACTGAATTCATTTATCCATTTTGCAGTTTTTCGGTGGAATCTTTAAGGTTGTCTACTTACAGTATCATGTCATCTGCAAATAATGACAGTTTTATTTCTTCCTTCCCAATTTGGATGCCTTTTATTTATTCTTCTTGTCTCCTTGCTGTGGCAAGGACTTCCAGTACTATGTTGAATAACAATGGAAAAAGTGGGCATTTCTGTTGTGTTCCTGATCTTAAGGGAAAGGCTTTTAGTTTTTACCCATTGAGTATGATGTTAGCTGTGGATATTTCATATATGACCTTTATTATGTTGCGATATGTTCCCTCTATTCTCACTTTGCTGAGACTTTTTATCATAAACATGTGCTGGATTTTGTCAAGTGCTTTTTCTGCATTTATTGATGTGATCATGTGATTTTTATCCTTCATTTTGTTTATGTGGTGTATCACATTAACTGATTTGTGGATGTTGTGTCAACTTTGCATCCCATAATTAAATCCCACTTAATCATGGTGTATGATCTTTTTAACCAATTGCTGGATTTGGTTTGCTAATATTTTGCTCAGGATTTCTGCGTCTATGTTCATCGCGGATATTGGCCTGTAGTTTTCTTTCTTTATAATGTCTTTATGTGGTTTTTGAATTAGGATAATGCTGACCTTGTAAAATTAACTTGAGAGCCTTCCCTCCTGTTGAATTTTTTAAATAATTTGAAAAAAGACTCTTAAAAGCAGCAAGAGAAAAGCATTTAGTTACCTACAGGAAAACTCCATAAGACTGGTAACTGATTTCTCAACAGAAACTTTTCAGGCCAGAAAAGAGAGGCAAGAAATATCAAAGTGATGGAAATCAAGGAAAGCAAGGACTTACAACGAATTACTCTACCTAGCAAAGCTATCATTTAGAGTCTAAGGATAGATAAAGAGCTTTCTAGAAGAGAAAAAGCTAAAGGAATTTATCACCACCAAATCAGTATTACAAGAAATGCTAAAAGGGCAACAAGAAGAAGGAGGAGGAGGAAGAAGAGGAAGAGGAAGAAATATCAAAAATATACACAAGAAAATATTGCAAAGAAAAAAATATTCTCATTGACAAAGGCAAACGTACAATAAAAGCAGTGGATCAACCAATACTAAAGGTAGTACAAAGATTAAGAGGCAAAAGTAAGAAGATTACATAGTAAATTAAGGGATACACACAAACAAACGAAAGAAGAAAAAATGATGACAAAAACATAAACATTGAGGGTGTAAGTAGAAAACATTCGCAATTTTAGAATGTGTTTGAACTTAAGGGTACATTAAGTTTATAGACTTCTATAAACATAGTTTGTTATACATGAAGTACATGGTAGCCACAAATCAAAAATTTACAAGAGATATACAATAAATAAAGAGAAAGTAAACCAAACACAACCCTGCAGAAAGTCATCAACATACAGAGAGGAGAACAAGAAAATAAGAAAGGAACAGAAAAGAACTACAAAAACAATCAGAAAACAATAAAATGACAATATATACACACCTATCAATAATTATTATAAATATGAATGAATTAAATGCTCCAATCAAAAGATAAATGGATAAAGATGATGTGGTACAATCAGTGGAATGTTACTCGGCCATAAAAAGAATGAAATCTTACAATTTGCAACAATATGAATAGATCTAGAGGGTATCATTCTAAGTTTAAAATGTCAGGCGGAAAAAGACAAATACCATATGATTTCATTTATATGTGAAATCTAAAAAAGAAAATAAATGAATGAACAAAATGGAAACACACTCATAGATACAAAAAACAAACTGATGGTTGCCATATGGGAGGAGAATTGGGGGCTGGATGAAAAAGGGAAAGAAATTAAGAAGTACAAATTCGCAGTTACAAAATGGTCATGGGGATGTACAGTACAGCATAGGAAATATAGTCAGTAATATTATAATAATTGTATGGAGCTAGGCGGTTGTAAGACTTATTGGGGGAATCACTTTGTAAGTTATATAAATGCCTAACTACTATGCTATACCCTTGAAACCAATATAATATTGAATATCAACTGTAACTTAAATTTTTTTACTTAAAAAATCAATTAAAATTTAAAATAAGGCCCTGGCTGGTGTAGCTCAGTGGACTGAGTGCGGGCTGGGAACCAAAGGGTCCTGGTTCAATTCCCAGTCAGGGCACATGCCTGGGTTGCAGGCCAGGTCCCCATGAGGGCTACGTGAGAGCCAACCATACATTGCTGTTTCTCTCCCTTCCTTTCTCCCTCCCTTCCCCTCTCTCTAAAAATAAATAAAAATAAAAAAATCTTTAAAAAAATTTTATTAAAAAAATAAAATAAGAAGGAAGAATCCCATTTACAAATGCACAAAAAAAAAAAAAAAACCTAGGAATAAATTTAACCAAGAAGGTAAAAGACTTATACTTGAAAAACTATGAGACACTGAAGAAGGAAATTAAAGAATATACAAATAAATAGAAGGATATATCATGCTTGTATATAGGGAGACGGATCATCATTAAAATGTCCATACTACCCAAAACAATCTACAGATTCAATGCAATCCCTATTAAAATAACAATGCCATTTTTTGCAGAAATAGAACAAATAATCCTAAAATTTATATGGAACCACAAAAGACCCCAAATAGCCAGCAAATCTTGAGAAAGAAGAACTAAGTTGGAGGTATTACATTACTTGATATCAAACAATACTGCAAGTAATAGTAATCAAAACAGCATGGTAATGGCATAAAAACAGACACATAGATTAATGAAGCAGAATAGAACGTCAGAAATAAATCCACACTTGTATAGTAACTTAATATATGACAAAGGAGGCAAGAATATAAAATGGGGTAAAGACAGCCTCTTCAATAAATTTTGTTGGGAAAACTGGAAAGACACATGCAAAAGAACACACCTAGATCACTTTCTTACACTGTATACAAGAATAAATTCAAAATGAATTCAAGACTTAAAAGTAAAACTCAAAACCATAAAACTCCTAGAAGAAAACATAGGCAGTTAACTTTTTGTCATTGCTTTTTTTAAAATTATATTGTATTGATTATACTATTACAGTTTTCCCAATTTTACCTCCTTTATCCCCCATCCACCCTGTACCCCCCAACCCTCCAGCACCCCCCGTCCCTTAGTTCATGTCCATGGGTTGTACATACAAGTTCCTTGAGTTCTCTGTTTCCTGTACCATTTTTTACCTCTCCCCATCTATTTAATGCCTACCAATTATGCTTCTTCTTCCCTGTACCTTTCCCCCCCATTCCTCCCTTCCCCTTCCCCACTGAAAACCCTCCATGTGATGTCCATTTCTCTGATTCTGTTCCTGTTCTAGTTGTTTGCTTAGTTTTTGTTTTCGTTGTTTTTCTTTTATTTTTTTAGGTTCATTTGTTGATAGTTGTGAGCTTGTTATCATTTTACTGTTCACAGTTTTGGTCTTCTTTTTCCTAGATAAGTCCCTTTAGCATTTCACATACTAAGGACTTTGTGATGATGAACTCCTTTAACTTGACCTTATCTGGGAAGCCCTTTATCTGCCCTTCCATTCTAAATGATAACTTTGCTTTATTTCATTTTGGGTATCTTTCATTTGTTCTTTCATTTTTCAACCAAGCTCAATCAAGTCTGTGAGCATCTTGATTACCAGGGCTTTAAATTCTCCATCAGATAGGTTGGCTATATCCTCATTGTTTAGCTCTCTTTCTGAGGTTTTGCTCTGTTATTTCATTTGGGCCCTATTTTTTTGCTCCATGCCCCTGATAAATTGTAAGGGGTCAGGGCCTTCGGTATTCACCGGGCAGGGCAAACCTCCTTGCTGCTCTGTGAGGGAAGGGCCAGAGAGGGAACAATGCAGCTCACCTGCTGGTCTCTAGCACACTTTTCAACAAACTCTCATGTGAGACTGGGAGTTTCTCCCACCATGGCAACTGCCATAGTCCACAGCCACCTCTGAGTCTCAGTTTCCCCTTAAGTCAGCCCCTCCCTCACAGCCTGCCACCACACTGCAGCCAGCCCCGTCCCCACGGTCCGCTGCCTCAACAAGGTTTCTCTCCGTCCACTGCTTTACTGGTCTGGTTGTTCTGTTTGACTGTTTCTTTAATTCTGTGGTTCTCGGAGTTCCATGCACTTTGATTTTCTGGCACTTCTGGCTGTTTATTGAGTTTAGGTTGGTTGTTTTTCTCCTTTTGGTTGTGTGAGGAAGTGAAGGGTTTCTACTTATGCCTCCATCTTGGCTGGTACTCTGTCATTGCTTTTAGTAATGTTTTTGGATATGTCTCCTCAGTCAGGGGAAACAAAAGAGAACATAAACAAATGGGACTACACCAAACTAAAGAGTGTTTGCACAGCAAAGGAAACCATCAACAAAACTAAAAAACAACCTTCTGAATGGGAAAACATACTCACCAATGGTACATCCAATAAGGGGTTAATATCCAAAATATATAATAGGAACTCATGCAACTTAACACCAAGAACAAATTCAATTTAAAAATAGGCAGAGGACCTGAAGAGACATTTTTCCACAGAGGACACACAGATGGCCAATAGACATATTGAAAGATGTTCAACATCATTAATCATCAGAGAAATGCAAATCAAAACTACAATGAAATATCACCTCATGCCTGTCAGAACGCTATTATCAATAAATCAATAAACAAGTGTTGGGGAGGATGTAGAGCAAAGGGAACCCTCATTCTCTGTTGGTGGGAATGCAGATTGGTGCAGCCACTGTGGAAAACAATATGGAGGTTCCTCAAAAAATTAAAAATACAACTACCATACGACCCAGCAATTCCACTTCTGGGTATTTTTCCAGAGAAACCCAAAACACTAATTTGAAAAGACATATGCACCCTTTTGTGCATTACAGCATCATTTACAATAGCTAAGATATGAAAGTGACCTAAGTGTCCATCAGTAGAAAAATGGATAAAAAAGCGGTGGTTCACAATGAGATACCACCTCACACTGGTCAGAATGGCCATCATAGCCCTGGCTGGGGTAGCTCAGTGGATTGAGCATGGGCTATGAATCAAAGGGTCCCAGGTTTGATTCCCAGTCAGGGCACATGCCTGAGTTGCAGGCCAGGTCCCCAAAGGGGGCCACATGAGAGGCAACCACACATTGATGTTTCTCTCTCTCTCTTTCTCCCTCCTTTCCCCTCTCTAAAAATAAGTAAATAAAATCTTTATAAATAAATAAATATTTTTTTTTAAATGGCCATCATAAACAAAGCAACAGACAAGCGTTGGAGAAGATGTGGAGAAAAGGGAACTCTAGTGCACTGTTGGTGGGAATGCAGACTGGTGCAGCCACTGTGGAAAACAGTATGGAAGTTTCTCAGAAAACTAAAAATGGAACTGCCTTTTGACACAGCAATTCCACTGCTGGGATTATACCCTAAGAGCCCTGAAACACCAATCCAAAAGAACCTATGCACCCCAATGTTCATAGCGGCACAATTTACAATAGCCAAGTGCTGGAAGCAACCTAAGTGCCCATCAGCAAATGAGTGGGTCAAGAAACTATGTGTTGAGGGCCGCCTACACCCATTTCTTAGCAAAATCAGAATGGGTGAGACACCTCTGCACAGCAGAAGGCGACTTTGAGCAGTCCTCCTGCAAGTCTATCCCTTTGCCTGCTTGCTTTTACTGAGAATTAGCACAATCCAACTATCCTGGCCATTTACCCCACATGAAAGGGTTAAGGAGAGGAATTAAGCCATTAAGCAAGCCAGCCACCTGAACACTGAAAAACGACAGTTGCTAGGTTACATTTTAAACAGTTTTCTCCAGAAGCTCAAAAAATTTACTGCCTACCCATTGCCCTAGACAAGAATATTTTTTATTGAGATCAGATACTTTAGAGATGGTACAAGTTTTTAGTAGGCTAAGAAAGATTTTAGTAAAAAGTTAAACATAATGAATAGATTTACATCTCAGAGAAATGTAAATAAGACCATCCTGGAGCCTGATAGGATGGCCAAACACCTGAAGCCCTGACAAAAGTAGTTAATGGTTAGGAATGCCTTAGCCTACCTTACATTTCTCTTAAATCTCAAAAGTACAAAGAGTAACTTCTGCATATATCTTTAATTACTAAACTTAGAGAGATCTAGGACTTTAAAAATATGTTTAGCCATTAACTAGTACCTGAGAGTTTGCAGTTTGTGGTTAATACTGTTCCTAGCTAATAGATAAATTAGTAAACCTCCTTATCATAACATCCATTTGTTTAAGCATAGGTGAAAATTAAAGTGCTCTGTAACTACTTTTGTATGTCAGCCTTGTTCTGCCATTAATGATTTGTAGTATGCATCTGTTTTTTTTTACTGCTTGTAAAAGAAAAACCTCTTAAAAATAAAGGAAACTTTTCTGTGGTGTCAGTCAGTTGGACGGAGCAAAGACTCCTGACTGGCCTCCAGCACTTCAGAGAAAGAGAGTGTTGGATTTTTTTTATTTTCCATTCGCCTTGCTGTCCATCCTTCGGGATTT
This sequence comes from Micronycteris hirsuta, assembly GCA_004026765.1. NCBI lineage: Eukaryota > Metazoa > Chordata > Mammalia > Chiroptera > Phyllostomidae > Micronycteris > Micronycteris hirsuta. The sequence continues at coordinate 22,691 of PVJI01003132.1, forward strand.
CTGAGATTTGCAGAGTCAGGTCCCCTGCAACTATGGCACATTTACATGATGGAATTCTACACAGCAGAGAGAAAGAAGGAGCTTATACCCTTTGCAACAGCATGGATGGAACTGGAGAGCATTATGCTCAGTGAAATAAGCCAGCTGGTGAGGGACAAATACCATATGATCTCACCTTTAACTGGAACATAATCAATAAAAGAAAAAAGCAAGCAAATATAACCAGAGACATTGAAATTACGAACAATCTAACAATAGCCAGATGGAAAGGGGAAGGGGACTGTGGGGAGAAGGATTTTCAGGAACTGCTATAGAGGACACATGGACAAAACCAAGGGGGAGGGTGGAAGCAAGGGAGGGAGGTGGTTTGTATGGGGTTGGGGGAAGTGGTGGGGAGAAAATGCAGGCAACTATAATTGAACCAAAAAAAAGAAGAGTTGGTTCATATATATGATGAAATAATACTCGGCCATAAAAAATAACGAAATCTTGCCATTTGCAACATGGGTGGAGGGTATTGGGCTGAGTGAAATAAGTCAGACAGAGAAAAACAAATGCCATATCATTTCACTTATATGTGGAATCTAAAAAACAAAATAAACAGAGACACACTCATAGGTACAGAGAACATTTTGATGCTTGCCAGATGGGAAGGGCTTTGGGGCAATGGGTGAAAAGCAGGAAGAGATTAAGATGTACTAATTGGCACTTACAAAAAGTCATGGGGATGTAAAGTACATTGACTATATTACCTATATTATGTAATAATTATAATATATTATATAGGTAATATAGTCAATAAAATTATAATAACTGTGTATGGTGTCAGGTGAGTACTAACCTTATGGGGTGATCACTTTGTAAGTTATCTAAATGTCTAATCACTATGTTATAAACCTGAAACTAATATAATATTGTCAACTATAATTGAAAAATTAAAAAATATAAAAATAAATTTTAAAAAGCATGCATGTTGATAAAGCAATAAAAATGAACAAGTTATACAGAATATATAGCACAGTCATCAAAAAATACATTCTGAAGGTAATGATTCATTTAAGCCGTGACTGAAATAATAATCATTTTCACTTCACTGATAATATTTGCATGGCACTTGCTGTGTTCCAGGCACAACTGCAAGCACTTTACAAATATTGTCTCTTAATCCTCACAACAGCCCTAGAAGGTAGGTCTTATTATTATTAAAGTGAGGCACAGAGAGGTTAAATAAAACATCCAGGGGTCAGTGCTGGTAGGTGACAGAGCCCTTACGGTTAAAATTCAAGCTGTACATAGAGGTTATTCCATGTATGAGCTGTTGATTATCTGAATCCTGAGAAAATAAATGTAATAAAATTTCCATCTATACTATTTAATTTCCAGCTATACTCTTAAAAAAAAAGTCCTCAAAGTTCAATATGTTCTATAGCTCAGTTAGGATGAAAAGTAATATCTCCCAGCCCATTGCCCTTCCTACTTCTTTAAACTACTGGCTCTCCAGAGTGAAGTTTAGAGTGCCCTCTAGAGACAGATGCAAAGAAAGAGGCCAGACTCAGAAATAATCTGAAATTCATTCTTTGTCTACTTTGGGAGGAGAGAATCGAATGACAATGGGTTTTCTGAGACTGATTTCAAAGCACGGGATGACACGGACACTGCCCCTGGAGCCCAGGCAGCCTACACAGAGCCCTGGTGCTGCAGGGCCCGAGTGGCTTTGCGAGGTCCCAGAGGACTGCAGAGACCATTGCAGACCCTCTCCACAATCCATGCAGAGCCTAGACATGCAGGATGTAGTGGGAAAGGCCTGGGCGTCCTAGATCATACTGACCTGAATCCCAACCCTCTCTGAGCCTCAGTCTCCTCCTTGTAAAAGGAAGACATCAAGAGCACCCACATCCTAGAGAGGCTGCAAAGACAAAATGAGGAAATACAATTTCCTTGCAGAGGCATAAAAGCCTGACACACAGAAGCACGTATTACCCGTAAGCTACTTTTTATTTCTGGGGCTTGTTGAAGCAAATGTGCCCTGTCATTCTGTCAGACACACCGTCTGCCCTTACCCCGACCTCCAGTCTTAGTCCTCACAGCTGTGGAAGTTGGTCCTGGGAAGGGCCACGGAGGACGTTCAGCTCCCACCCAACAGAAATCAGCCAGGGTTAGGGCACCTCTATTTCCCCAGTTCTTTGGTGCAGATATTTGAGGCTCCATCTACAGCCTGGGGCCTAAACCGCGCCTTAAGAGAAGGGTTGTTATGCAGTAAAAATTCCCTCCAGAAAATGAGAGCAACAACAGAGAGCCAAACTAGCACTGCTCACAGTGAGCCAAGACGCCTCTGCAGTCCCCTGACACAGGCACTGCCTTCTCTGTCTTCTGCACTGCAGAGCCACTGGCCAGCACACGCCCACCAACTGCCTTTCTCCACTTATTTCCTGGAGAAGCTGGAACAAAAGGGTCTGTTACTATTACTGATGTCAAATTACTTGGGCTCAGAGGGAAAACTGTAGACTCTGCTGGCTAAAAGGAACCCCAGCGTTCATCTATGTCAAGATCTAGTCTTCAAATTCAGCTCACTCCAGGAATAATAGCTTCTACCCACTCCTGAGCATGAGAGATCTAGAACAGTAATTCTCCAGTTTGAAGGTACATGCAAATCACCTAGGGATCTTATAGTGCAGATTCAGTAGGTGTTAGGGGGGCACCTGAGAGTCTGAATTTCTAACAAATTCCCAGGTGATGCCAATGCTGCTGTTCCACAGACATGCCCTAAGCAGGAAGGATCTAGAGGGCTGGCTGCCCCCAGGAGCTCCCAGTTTAATAAGGAAAGTGCAGTAAGTGGGCAGACTGAGCTTTCCAAGGCAAGAGTCATTTTTTCCAGTCACAGTGTCTAACCACGGGCTGATAACACCATAGAAAATATTTGTTGGATGGATGGATGCAATTAATATACTGCCCTATAAATTACATATTTAGGTAAAAAAATGTCTTCAGGGGAAAATGGAGAAGAGGAAAAGGAAGGAAGAAGGGAAGAGAGGGCATTGAAAGAGGAAAAAGGATCTCTGAACCCCCAAAGAGCTTTCTTTTCACCTCTCCTGGAACACCTTTGTAATGTAGCCCGATGTATGGCTGAGTCACATCCCTTCCAGCAGACCACGTGGTGCATGTTCAAGGCCCGCATCTTTTATTTCCTAAGCCCTGGTGTCTGGCACAATAGCTGGCTCTAGCAGGAGCTTCACAAATACCATTCTGTGATGAACAGGGCCAACAGGTCCATTCATGGAGTCTCTTTTAGGTGCCAGACACTTCACAGAGATGATCAAATTTAACCCTCATAACCATTTTATGAGGCTAGTGCTATTATGTTCCCCATTTTACAGACGAGAAATGTGCAACTCAGGAGGATTAAATAAAGTGCCCACAGTCACACAAACAGTCGGTGGCTGGGATTAGGACACAGGACTCCAGGCTACCACAGCCCATGCTCCTGACCAAGGGACAGCCAGGTTTTATAAAGCTTGAAGCTTTACATTTTGAGGGGCTCCTTTTAAGAAGAAAGTACACCCCAAAAATATGCTGCAAAATTTGCAAAAACATATATGAACATATGGTGGGGGCCTTGCTGCCCTTGGAGAGCGGCACAAGGGAGGGGCTCCGTGGCTTGGGCTTTCTTAGCTGCGTGCCAACACTGCCTCTGAGCTGGACCCCCATGCTGGACGCAAGAACTAAGGAAGAGGAAAAGGAAAATTGATTGAAGAAATCAAGGAAGAGAAAAAAGGGGGACAAAAGGAAAGAGAGGCAGGAGAATAAAACAGGAGAGGGATCTAAAGAGATGGGTGGAAAAGAGAAAACGCACTCAGGGCAGGACAGGAATGGGCAGAACGGGGAGCTGCGTCTGCCTCTGATGAATGGGGGGGTCCAGTCAGTTGCTTCCACCTGGACCCTGGGAGGAGGGGCCCTCTGCTCTGTCTAGGCCTCTGGGCCTAGGCCTACATGTGGACCTTGCAGCCTCCTCCTCCAGCATGACAGTGACCCTGCTGACATCCCACCCAGGCCTCTCCTCAGGCTCCCAGACCCCCGGAAGCTGGGCTGGCGCAGGAGCCAGAAGGGCTGAGTAATCACCCTCCAAACAGCCGCGCCCATCAGTGTTCTTCCCCAAGCAGCTACCTCTTTCCTGGTTCATCACCTGAGTTCCCAGTCAGTAGATGCAAACCTGGGGCCAGATATTTAGCCTGGCACATAGAGGAACAAAGGCAGAGGAAAGCTTGTTCCAGGGTGGCCCACTAGCTTCTCACTGCCCCACTGTTGGGTCCTCCTTAAAAAAGGAGATGCCTTCCTGGGTCTTTGCAGCCTGTGCCCTTAAGTCACCTGTTCTGAGATCACAGGCTCTTGACTCTGCCCACAACTTCTAACTCTAAAGGCTACCAGCCTAGAGTGGAGAAGCATTGGGGCCGTGTTGGTTCAAGAGATCCTCCAGACTAACCTCAGATCTCTCCTGCCACACTGCACTGAGCAGCTGAGACCTGGCCAGCAGGCAGTTAAATCTGCCTTATATTTCTTCTGCTCAGATGTCACCTGGGTCTCCCATGGGCAATGTCTCCCCAGATCATGTAGGGGGGCTTTCAGACACTTGTGTTATATCAGCCTCTTCACATGGCTGGTAGTTGTAGGAGAACAAGGTGCAAGCCTCAAGTCTGCCCCCAAAACTGGTGTGATTTAAGGGCCAGTCATTTCATGAGCCATGAGCTATGATTTCCTCAACTGTCAAATGGGAACAAAACACTCCTCATCGGGTTGTTGTAAGAACTGGAGAGATGGCACACGGACGTGCATTTTCAACAGAAGGGCACATGCTCAGTCTAACCTGGGCTGGTCTCCAGGGAGCGTCACGGCTGAGAAATGAGGAAGGTCTGGATTTGTTCAGAGTCTGACACTAATTTACTATGTGATCTTGATACTTGGCTTTGCCTCTCTAGAATTTATTTCCTCACCCACAAAAGGAGCAGGAGAAGATGGCTGCCCAGGTCTCCTCCACCTCCAGGGGTCTGGAGCTCCAAGGTCTTGCCTTCACATACCCCAGCCGGGGGCAGCTCAGGCCTCAGGGTACAGCAGGATGCGAATCAGAAATGACCCTGCCAGGAGGGGAGACCGGGTCTGAGCCACAGTACCAGAGGTGAGATTCAGGGTGTTAAATAACTGGTGAGGAAGGGCAAGAAGCTCTTGGGTGGCTGGCAACACTGTGCGTGAGCCCTGCACAGGACAGTGTCGCACCCGGGGGCCAGGTTCACCTCATCTTAAGGGATGGAAACAACCCAGTTCCACTGGGCAATAAATTTTGTCATCCCAACCCCCAAACTCCTCCAACTTATTACAACCCCAAACAAAAACATCCACACAGGTGAGAAGTCACGGAACTAGGAGAAAGAGAGCCTTTAAACCTCACTCTCGGCCAACACCGGGTTGGGTGGAAAGTAAGTCAGGCGGGAAGGCTATTGTGACATCTAGGTGTGTCACTTGTTCTGAGGCACAGGGCCTAAGAATGAATCCAGGTGTTGCTCCAGCCCCTAAGACAGGTTTCAGGTTACAAGACACATAACCATTCCAGTTTGGCAACTTCAACTGTTGGATTATTCTAATTAACCGCGCCACCCAAATCACTCCTGTAATACTGCAGAGGGAGCTGGACAGATCATTAAGGGGAAAGGGATGCTGGACACAAGGGACCAAGGCCTGCTCTGCACTTAGGCCTCCTCTGGCCAATGCTGCTGGGGGTCTCCGACCTGCTGACCAGCCAGGGCCCCACCGGGGGAGGCCGTCCTCCTGATTTGAGTTGCTGATCTCAGCTCCAGGCCATGAGAAATCGGGATCTCAGAGCCACCATGGTGAGTGGGGGCCCTCTGCATGAGGGTGGGGTGAGGGGGAGGGCACATGGTCTCCCCACAAAGAGCCTGGCAGCCTGAGAGGTGATCAGCTGAGAATGTTAAAACGCCCTCCAGGTTAAAAAGAGGTCACACCTGCACTGCCGCCACACTCCAGCCCCTTACCTGTTTCAGTGCCCATGGGCCCTGCTCTCTCCCTCCCCATCCACAGCCCCTGCACCAGCAGCAAGGCAGCTGAAACAGAGGCCGGAGCCGCCCTCTCTGACTGTTCTCCCCCTGACTCCTGCTGCTCCTTTGCCCGCTGTCTTCTGGTCTGTTGGCTGGAGGCTGGTACTTTTCTAAGAGCAAGGGGTTGTTTTGATGCCATGGGGGCCTTTTGTCATTTCCTTGAAGAAACTGGCTCCTTTTCTTTTTAAAGAAAACAGTGGAAAGCTGCCTCAAAACAATCTAGAGTGCCTGTGGAGATCTTCTCTTTGGTCTTTTTTTTTTTTTTTTGGCCCTGTCCTCTCTCCCCCTCCTCTGAATACTTGACCTGCTTCACTGTCTTGAGACAAAGAGAATAAACCCCAGACATCTGAGTACACAAAGGGGAGAGATAAAATAAATGGTGGGCATGAGAGGGGACCCAGGGTATCTTCCTTCTCCAACCGTTGTTGGCCAACAATTAACATGAAAATGAGAGGGGAGGGGAGGGGCCCGGAGGACAGAGGGAGCATGCCCTCTAAGAGGAAAAGAGGTGACTTACTGGGGCCTCGCATGACTCCTAGCCCTAGCACTTTCCATGGGACTCCTCTGAAAAGCCTGGTGAAGTTCTAGCCCTAGTGCTTAGGTGGCTGAGGGTCTGAAAGAGTTGGGGCTTTGCCGGAGTCACACCAGATGCCCACGTCCCCATCCAAGGAAGCTCCCAGAAGCCCAGCCCATGTGCCTAAGCTGCATCCCACTGAGGCTCTCAGGAGAGAAGAGGAAGCAGTGCCAACCCACTTGGCTGTGAGCTGCCCTGAGGAAACCTGGGGTTCTTTTTGGGGGAGTAACATAGAAGGTGGTAGTTTCTAGGGCAAATAACTAGAGCACTCACTATAGAATCAAAAGGTCAAATAGCCAGCTCCCTTGGAACCTTATTAGTCTTGAGACTTTACTCTTTCTGAGACTCATGTTATTCCTCTGTAAAATAGAAATATTATCCGCACACACACAGAGTCAATGGAAAAACCGAATGGGTTAATAATGTATGTGAATAGGCTCTAAAAACCATGAAGTCCTGTGCAAATGTAAGGATTATGACTGAAGAGGAATTCACTCCAGGAAATGATTGACAGGTCAGTGGCATGGTCAACCCTGACAGGAGAGGAGTTATGTAAGTGAGGGAGGGCAGGTAGGCCCACTAAGGTAGAGGGGCCAGGCCTGGGGCCCCAAAGACAAGAGAGCAACATGGCCAGGACCCATGGTAAGACCGGGAAGCCTCTGGCCCCTGAACTGGGCATGAAACAACCCTGTCATCCTCCTCTTGTGAGGCCAGGACAATCATAGCTCCCAGCACTGGGAACAGTTGGGACAACTTCTGCCCAGGACCGCCCTTCTCTTCCCCTTCCCCGCCCTGCCTCCTGCCACACCTGTCGGGTCCCTCCTGGGGCAGAGAGTCAGAGTCCTGCAGAGTTGCTGTTTCTTAACAACGGTTCTCCCTTGAGCCTATTCAAAGGGGTATGCCCAGTGAGAGCAGGAGGTAGAGAAGGTCCTGAACACAATCTCTGTCCTGGAGGTGAATGTGTCCCTTGACACCTAGGCTGCAGCTGAGCCCTGAACAGAAGTCCAGGCCCTGTGACCAGCCGTCCTGGTTTTGATCAGCATTTCCCAGGAGGCCTCCCACACCCCAGGAGCCACCAGACTAGAGTGTTCAATGCCTGAGGTCAGTTCCAACCCTCTGGCTGCTATGGAGGAAGCCGGTCCTCCTACCCTCTCCTCCCACCTTGCCAGCTGGTACAGACCAAGGGGTTTGCTGGGCTTGGCTGGGACTAAAGAATGTGGGAGGTCAGCAGGCCAGCCTGCTGGCAGGAAGGGTCTGAGAGCATGGGCAAGGGCCACCCCAGATGTAGGCAGAGTCCAGGAGCCCACTCAGGCCTGGTGGTGTCATCCTGGGCTTTTAGGTGGCAGACCAGGGGCTGGACAGTAAAAGACCCAAGATGGCAAGATAAGCAAAGGAAGACTAGGCCCGGCCTGTTCTCCAGGATCCCTCACTACCTGGGGGTGAGGGGGGAGGTGCTTGATTCCACTATGACCCCCAAAGTAACTTCATCCTTCCAAACACCACTTAATCAGTCCCTGTTATTGTCTACTTCCAAGTGGCTGGAGCGGGGTGGGGGCAATAGGGTGCAATGCAGAGGTTCTGCCCTGAAGGTTCTCAGAATCCAGAGGTAGACCAACTCCTTAAGAAAAGGGTGCTAAGAGAATGTGACAAGGACAATACCACAGGTGACACAAGGTACCCCTGGGGCAGAAAAGGGAGTAAATTCTCTCTAGGGTGGCTGGGGAGTTGTCCCAGAGGAGAAAGTCCTTTCTCTGGACCTTGAACAGTAAGCAGGCTCTCTCCAAGCAGAGGGAACTCTATGTGAACAGGAAAGAGTGGCAGTGGGGACAGGGGGCGGTGCTGTGGCTAGAGAGAAGCAGGCCATGGGTTGGGGGATGTGGGGGCGGCACAGAGCTGAGGTTTGGGCCCTTGGGGTAATCATGCAGGCCCCTACATCAAGCTCAGGTTCAGGGTCCCCACTGTGCCCTGGAGCCCAGTGGGGCTGGGCCAGGGAAAGACCCCAGCAGTTGCCAGGGTCTCACGGTTAGCCCCTTCCAGAACTTGGCCCAGATTACCCTTCCCCTACCAGGCAGCGCAGCAGTTGTCTAGCTCCATGCATTCATCCACAAAATAGGTGGCATGCCTCCTCAGTACCAGCACCAGCCATGCTGGTGAGAGGGAACAGACGGGGGTCCTGCTCTCGTGGAGTTCTCGGTGTCCAGAGGGGGTGGGCATGGGGAGAGATAGGCGATTATCAAACAGTCATCTAAACTCATGTTTAACTAGCAACGACTGAAACGCAGGGCACTGTGAGGGTTCTACCAGGCCCGTGGCCTTGCTGGAGGTCAGAGGAGGCTGAGGGCTGCATAGGAGCTGGGAGGGTGAGGAGAAGGATCATCTCAGGCAAAGAGAACAGTATATATAAAGGTGGAAGCGCCACCTCCAGGCCCTCTTCTGTGCCTGAGGGCTCTTCTCTCCTGCCCTTGGGGTCAGCTCTGTGCCTGGCTACTGACAGGGAGATGTGAAACCAGGCCTCCCCCCTGCCTCGGGCCTCTCTGCTCCTCTCAGTCTTCTCTGTACAGCTGAGAAAGCCAGCAGTCACCTGCAGCAAATGTCCCTAGCCTGTCCCTATAACAAAGCCCAAGGGAATCTGAGGAGCTAAATGTAGGAAATGAGGAGAGATGAGTGCAGGGCAGAGCGGGGAACAGGGAAAAGAGAACAGGGCTCAGGAACTCTGGACAAACTATCCGAAGCCCCAGAGACAACCCAGAACAGCAAGAGACGAATGCAGACCTCTCAGACTTCCCAGACAGTCTTTCCCCTCAGCCTCCCTTTCTTGCTCACCTGAAAGCATCTGCCTCTGTGAAACACCTCAAATTCCCAAACAATGATTGCCCAAAATAGTGAATTCCCTCAAACCTAAAGTACATTCATCTGCTACATATTTTTACAAACCTGCTGCCACCAGACTGTGACCTTCTTTAGGACAGGATCTATGTCTTTTCCATTTTCTAGCTCCAAACCTAGCAAAAGCTGGCATATAATAGGCAACTGATATATGTTTGTGAATGAATGACTATGGTGATTGCAGCAAGACACTTGTAAACAAGACTCAGGCCCTCAGCCCTCCCCCTGCCCTGCCCTTCCAGAGCAGTGTCCAGCTTCCTAGAATAATCCCCATGGAACCAGAGACAGCAGTGGTCCAGGATGGGAATCTATCCAGGGGTGGCAGCAATGTCCTTTGTCACAAAATGCCCTGCACATAGGTAGGGTTGGGTTCTGCCTGCTGGTGTGGCTGAGCCCACAAATGCTTTAGGCATTTCCTGCAATCTCAATTTCCTCCTTTATAATATGCATTCATACATTCAGCATGAGTTCCCTGAGCATATACTATGTGCTTCGTGCTGACAAGACCCTGTGAGAGACTCAGAGAATACACAAAATTGAAGCCCTCAGTTCTGTATAATCCACAGGTGGAACAGACATGTCTGTTCCCCTACCCCAGGCAGAATGGAAACTTGTTCACCCACAGATGTCAGCAAGAATGGGGCAATGTAGCTGGGCTCACCTCACCTCACCTTTACCCCATTCCCACCGTGACACGGTCTACCCCCCCCCCCCGCCCTCAGAGAGGAGGGTCCTGCCAGGCTGTCTGGAGGACCTATCTTGGTGAGTAGAAATCACTAGCGGCCTTAAAGAGAACAACAACTGCAGCAACGACTCGTCTCCACCCCAATGCAGCAAGGACAGAGTTCCGAGGCTTGGGAAGCACATTCACACCCAGCATTACCCAGAGTCTTTCCTCAGCTCTGGGGGACATCATGATCCTCGTTCTACGGATGAAGAAATGGAGGCTCAAAGAGCTTAAGTGACTTGAAAAGGGTCACTCCACCAAGAAGAGTCGGGGCTGAGCTCCAGGACTTCAATATCAAGTGCCCAGCTTTTCCATTACATCTGCTGTCTCCTCCAAGATGTGTAACTATGACACCTGAACTGAAACTAGAACTTGAATTTGAAATAGAACTAGAAACTGAAGAACCAGGGGTCCTCACTTCCTTACCTAGAAGCTGATGGATTTTATAATAAAATGTTCTCTGAGTGAAGACGGCATCAGCTGGCACAGCCAACTGGAGGAAAGACAATTTTGTTTTTGCAAGGACACTGCATCCCTCACTAATCTACCAAAGGTCACTAAAGAGACTGAAAAAAACAAAACCCTCTTAGACAAAGAAAACATAAACTGTTAAGAAGACAAAGATCAAGTTTTACACCCAGTGCTCCTTAGGAAACAAAACCTAGTTACCATGAGATCATTAAGTGTAGAAAATGATTTAAAGAGAGAACAAGTGTAAGTAAACCAGGCCTAAAAGGAGCCTTATCTGTGGGAGGATTCCACCGAAGAAGCTCTAGATTAAAGCGAGCCCCTCAGAACCACAAGCCCCAGGAGAGGACCTCTGAGGTCTAGACAAGAGGTCTCCGCCTCAGAGCCCTTTGCCCCACTGATGTCTAATGTAGAACCGACACGTGGAAAAAAACCGGAGATGCAGTATTTAAAGGGACCGTGATCCCCACCCATTCCTGCCCCACCTCCCTCCCTTTGCAGCCACCTCGGCCCCCCTCCCGCCCCGCGGTGCTGTGGGACCCTTATGTGGCCCTGCCTTTGTTGGTGGAAATCTCCTTCACCGTCTGGCTTCTCCTCACATGCTTTCTGTTGCTTAAAATAATCCTCCCTGTGCCAAGAGAAAGCGGTCCCTCTGTTACTTTCCCCATTAATTACCAGCATCATCTTTGCCTCTTTCTTGAGATGGCCTTTCTCATTTTATTTTACTTTATTTTATTTTTTTAAGATTTTGTTTATTTTTAGAGAGCGGGGTAGGGAGGGAGAAAGAGAAGGAGAGAAACAACGATGTGAGAGAGAAACATCGATCAGTTGCCCCTCATACACATCCAGTCAGGGACTGAACCTGCAATCCAGGCACATGCCCTGAACAGAAATCGAACCTGTGATCTTCCGCTGTGTGGGATGATGCCCAACCAACTGAGCCACACTGGTCAGGGTGGCCCTTCTCATTCTGAAGGGCTACAGTTGTGCTAATGTAGGTCTTCACTTCTCTGGGTTGCACCCTCCACCTTTCGTTCATAAAGAGGGGAATAAAGGTCGTATGACATGGCTTCGGGTTCCCTAACTGCCGGGGGCACTCTCCCCCAGTGCGCCCCAGCCTGCCCACTCCCCTCCTGGAATCAGGCCCCTTGACCTAGTGAGACAATAAAAATAGCACCACTTGTTCAGCTCCTATCACACACATGCTAGGCCCTCTATTAGGCAATAATTAATGATTTTTTTAGTATCTACTATGCCTAGTACTTCCTAGGTGCTGTATTAGTAGTTACTAATTATTAATAAAAAGAATAGAATATATACTCCATGGGCACAAAGACTGTCGCTTTTGTTCACTGTTGTATATTCAGCCCCTAGAACAGTGCCTGGTTGAACGAATAAAGTATTATTTTTTAATTTTCATTATTATTACTAACATTAATTGTATCCCTACTAGGTATGTACCAGGCAATGTGCTATATGCTTTCAATGAGCACACTGATGTCATTAAGAGAAAGACTTACTTCTTTTCTTTCTCATGAAATTGAGGCTCCCAGCCGTTAACTTGCCCGAGGCCCGTGCGTGGTCCGCTGTAAAACAGCCTCCCCGGCAGATGGCAGCCCAGCAGGAGGCCTTCGCGAAGCACTCACAGAGTATTCGAGTGGCAAGAAAGGAGTAAAGGGGCTTCAGGTTATGCAATTGCACAGTGATAGAGGCAGGGAAGTCACTGAAATACCACTGAAGCGCTGTTTGGAAGATCAGCATTCAATTCACAGGAGAGACCTGGAGTTACCACAGACCTTGACGAGGAGATGGCAGCTCTACGGCAGCTGTCAAACTGCCCCCCAGAGGGAGCAGCCAGAACACGGGAGAATGCTCAGTCCTGCTCTTGCACAGACGCGCAGGCACTCCTTCTTCCAGCGCTCTGTGGAGTTTCACTCCCCAAGCCTCCAGGGTAACTGCCCCTGAGGGGACTATTTTCACATGCTAAACCCCTCTGCGTTGAGCAAGGCACGCCACATGCATCGCCTCAGCTAATCCTCACCAACAACCCTGTGAAGCAGACTGTATTCTCCCCATTTTACAGATGAGGAAACTGAGACTCAGAAAAACTAAGTAACTTGCCCAGGAGCACATGGCTGGTATGGGGCACAGCAGGACTGAGGTTAGTGCTTCTGACTCAGAGCTCAGGAGCAGCTGAGCCCACTCTGACCCCAAAGACCAACCCAGGGTGGCCATGAGCAAGTCTGTAAAAACATGAGAGGACTGAATCGGGTTCCTGTGGGCTTGAAAAGGCGCATCGTAACCAGCAGGTGCAGCACCCAGTAGGAGTTTTCCCGCTCTCCAGTGTTGTCATAGTTCTATCATACCTACTTCCAAAGGCAGAAACGGGGTCCAGGTGGTGGTAAGTGACTTGCCCAAGGTTGCTCAGTAGGTAAAAAGTAGAGTGAGTCTTTATAAAACCAAAGTCCCTCTTCCCTCCTACCACTCCCCTCCTTACAACTCAAAGGACACTTCAGGACAGGTGAAAGGGGGTACGATTTTTCAAAGGTTGTATAAACTGTGTGGGATTCTTTCATAAATATCAGACTGAACCATGGATGGTAGCTCCTTCGTTCAGGTAAATTGCAAAGTTTAGAGAATCCTCCAAGCTTTAAGATCTATCAGTCCTTCCTAAACACAAACCCCTGAGAGTCCCTGTCGGTCTCAGTGTCCTGACTCCCGATCGCTCTCGAGTGTTCCCTTCAGCCGCTGCCCAGGCATTGCCTTCAGATGTGCAAAGGTGGAGCACCTTCCTTCCCATCTGACTCTCCTGGGAAGGGAAGGTAGATGGAGCTAACACCCTGGGACAGAAAGGAGCTGAGCCAGGTACAATTGTTGGGAACTCAGACTGGCTGAAGAGAATGAGCTGCCTCCCTGGGACGAAGAGAAGGACCTCGCAGGGATTTGTAAGAGCTACAGCCACAGCAGCACCACCTGGTGTCAAGGGCCCTCCACTGAGAACCAGGTCTTCCAATTCAACTCAGCCCAGCACGCATGCACCTCCCTCCTGCCCTCCACGCTGTTTTCACATGCAACTTGGTGACAGATGGAACAGCGGCCCTGTGCCTGTGTTTCATTTTCTGCCCTCTCTCCTGGCCCTACCTGGAGTTAAGAGCCATGCTGAAACACAAATGCTGATTCTTAAATGAAGGCAGCTGGGCAGCAGGCTGGCATTGGGAAAATAGCGGGCTACCTGATACCTTCTGCCTGCCCAAGGCCCTGCCCTGAGCAGGGATGGGGGCCAAGGCACTCAGCACAAATTGCCAACAGGTCAGCGCCTATGTGGCTTAGAACAAGGCGCAATGATTTCTGATGTAGCAGCCGAGTCTGAGGTTAGTCCTTAAGGAAAACCTGCGGCTGTAGGACACCCAAACATCAGGCAGGAGTGACATTTCCTGAGGTGCTGCACGGAGAACTTGGATGCCCACCTGCACATGGCACAGGTGGGATGGGGGGAACTGTCTGGAGACAGGGAAACAGCTCAGAGGATACCTGAAATCTAGGATGAGGGCTGCTGCATCACAGCCAGGCTCGCCTCAGGAAACTCACGCCCTCCTCTCCTGACTCAAGATCGCCAAGCCCTCAAGTCCCCTCTCCTCACCTTACCTGTCATGGCTGAGGCACCCAAGAGAGAGGCTGTTGCTCCAGCCTGGCAAAGGTATCAAACTGCCCTATGCCAGCTGCAGGTGGAGAGGACACAGCTGCCTGCTGTCAGGTTGAGGGTAGGATGCAGGTTCAGGGACCGGAGAGCAGTGCGAGGCCCCCTCAGAACAGCCACCTGAACAGCTGAGCTAGAGGTGACCAGTGGCCGAGCTCTACTCTGTGAGCTGACTGGGAGCAGCCTCTGGTCTCCTGGCTCGCCCAGAACTTTCCCACCCCCTCCCTCCCCTGGGTTTCCCCCCAGTTGTGTTGCTGGTCTCAGCAACCTAGCAGCCACCTGCCAGAGCCACAAAGGGCCTGTTTATTTCATCACCTAGAAACAACAGCATCCCTGGCTCTAGGTTTTCCCTGGGAGACCTTGGGAAGCTATGGCTTTAGCTCCCACAGGAGTCTGAATCTGCCACAGACTGAACCAGGCTCAGAAAGCCCTTTTATGTGCCCCTGCTTTTCGCCCTTCTACACCTCAATCATCCCAGCTCTACCACCTACCAAATTCCTTCCAGAACAAGGAAATGCAGTAGCAGCATTACAGAGAGGAAGAGAGGAATACGGCCCTGGGCTGCTTGGTCTGGCCAGGCTCTCTGTTCCTTGGGCCTCTGTGAGCTACCGCCTCTTCTTCATCTCATTATCCCCAGTAGAGCACGCCCATTTCACCTTGTGGTTTTTAACTTTTTTATCTGCTTCACTGACCCTGAGAGTTCCCCATTACCCTAGGAGATCTTAAGGTTCAGAGAGGTTGAAGGGCATGCCAAGGCCACACCGCAAGCCAGAAGATAAGGCAAGATGAGAAGTCACACTCCCCAGGATGGGTCTACAGCGCACTTAGTCCTCACCTCCACTTAAAAATAAGAACTTCCCCTCTCCCTCACCCCGTGTGTTTGGACTCATCATCCTTGAGCTGGAAGGTGGCAGCTTAGCTAAGCCCAACCTGGAGTTTCTCTGGGATCTGAAACACCAGGGCCTCTGGGTAATTGATAACAAAAGGAAAGAGAAGCAGGTGAGAAAGATGCAAACCTAATGGAAGAGGAGAAAGAAGGGGCACTGGTATCAATAAAGATCCTCTTTGGTACCCAGAGCTGCAGTAGGCCCTTAACCCAAACACTGGGAAAGTGGTCGTCTTACCCCTGTTCAAGAATGACTCGGCAGAGCCAGAAACCAAGCAGAGGTGGGTTTGCCTTCAGACTGAGGGAGGGCTGGGAAGACACTGCGTAATCTCTGCATGCTGATGGATGCTATTTATATGCAACTAGGCTTCTTGGCAGGAGAGTAAAGAATCAAAAGACCCAGCACCAGATAGTGACACTTACCCAAATAGGGTCCTGAAGCTGTAGGGAAATGAGAACAATTGTCCACTGGGTCCAAAAGCCTGGCCCCAGGAGCTGGGTTCATTACTTGCTCTGAGGCCATACTGGTTTTCTGTCCTGTAAACTAGGGATAATTTCTCAGGGTTGTTCTGAGAATTAACTGTAATAGTAGTTATGAAATATACTGTAAACCATATAACAATACCCAGCTGCAGTAATTAATTGTTCCACCTCCACATTTGGGTCTTTGATTAATGTTCTGCCACCAGAAAAGCACCGCGAGGCAGGGAAAGATGACTCTGAGCTAATCAGGCAATTGGCAGGTGTTTCCCAGGCATCCTCCCACCTGCCCACTTCCACCTCCCTGCCCTACTGCCCACCTCTTCCAACTTGGGCCCCCCTGGACTCTGGGGGTCCAGGCATCCCTGCCCCTCAGTATTCTAGACAGCAGGAGCTTCATTCCCAGAAGTGCCCTAAATCGAACACTGGTTGGGCTAGATCCGTGAGTCAGGGCTCTGCACAGACTGAATCAATAGAACAGACAGGCCTGACCCAGCCTGCAGCCCCAACACAAAGGAAAAGGCTGATGCCTTCCCATGGTCTGTGCTGGGCCTGGCCACCATGGCCAGGGGCAGAGTCAAGCTGGGAATAAATGTACCCCCACTTCCCTGCCCACCACCCCCAATACCCATGATTTCCAGCAGCTCCCCTTCCCAGAAATTTAGCAACCCATCATCTCTGATCTCTGTGTCAGAAATGTTTGCCAGAGAGGCTTCAAGAAAAGCCAAAGAGTGGGCCACTGAACGGAAGAAGTCAGGCAGCAGGAGAAGCAGAGCAGAGATAGGAGAGCAGGGGGACTCCTTCAATCCTCAGTGTAGGCAGGCGGCTGCTTTTTTATCTTCTCTTTGACCGGCAGGTGCATGGCACTAAATGGGTCATAATCCTTGATTTTTCACTATTGGTTCATGCAGAACCCTCTTGTAACTCGCCAGCTAGTTAGATGGTTTTAACAACGTAATAAGCCTCCATAAACCCACCACACAAAACAAAAGCTAGGACTTAACAATAACCTACATCTAATCATGAGATCCTTCTGCTGAGGTCGGTGAGCAAGTCTCTTTTATTTGCACATATTGACAAGTCTTGACTGTGCATCTGTGATAGGCCAGGGAGTGTGCTAGAAAGCCCTCCCAAAGTCAGCACCATCCCAAACCACATGTTCACCATTTCCTCGCTTCTTTATTGAAAAGATTCTGTGCTCTGTGTTATCTTCCGTGACTTACTTTATCCTCCAAGATTGAATTGCTAGCACCATCTACATTGTTTTGTGTACTACATCTACTCTATTTGTTTTGACTGCAGCATAATATTCCACTGGATATACCAGAGTCAGTGTCTTCCATGCTGGCCTGGGGCTGAGTCTTGAAACTGGGATATTTTCCTTAATTCTTTAATTCAACAAATATTTATTAAATACCCATTAAGTGCCAAGCATTGTAGGAGACCCCAGGGATGGAGCAATTATCAAGATAGCCACAGTCCCTGTAATTCTAGTCTGCAGTTTTGGTTTAGTTCATGATATTCTCTTTCTCCTTTGTTTTCAAAAAGGTGTGAAATTTTTCTGTATAACCACTATTCAGTGGAGAGCAGTTGAAAACATATTAATCAAAGAAGTACTGAGGTCACTTCAGTTCGAGGATAAGGAATTCAAGGCCCCAGAAAATGCAAATTGTAAGAATCTTTTTCCCTCTGTGTCTCAGCCTCTAGAAAATTCCAGGTACATCAAAGGCATACAGTCGATATTTGCTGAATTAACAGTAAACACAGGGGACTTGCCCTACCTACTTCAACTAATGCAGGCCTTGTATATGCAAGAAGACTCAGGGAAAAAGAATGAGTTGACAGAGGAAGGGCCACTAAATGGATGTCCGTGATACCCCCTCCAACCAGCCCTTCCTGTAGCCTTTCACATCCCAGCAAATAACCTGCTACCTGCTTACTAAAAACCCAGCAGCATTCAATCCACTGGCAAAGACTATTGCCTTTATCTATGCACATGATGAATCTTTCCACCACCAGTCTCTTCCTCCCTCCTCTTCTCTCCCTTTATCCAGCCACATGGATCTCTATTCTGCTCCTCCAACACCAAGCTTGCTGCTGCCTCCCTCCTGCAGGGCTACTTCATGTCTTTGAAGCCTCAGCCCAGACGCCCTCCCTAAGCACCCTAGCCTCTCCCCTAGACCTGCCACGTTAACTATCCATCCAGCCACGTCTCCTATTACCTGCTTTCCTCTCAGCATAGCACCCGTCACTCTCTGATCTTTTCTTGTTTATCTGTGTATGACTTGTCCTCATCCTACTGCTCCCCTTCACCCCCAATCCCTGCCTTACCTGAGGTAAGGACAGTGCCTCACCTGTCTCGTGTGGGCACTTCTCTCATCCTGCTACAATGATTTCTCATTTGTCTGAATCCACAACTCCTAGAGCAATGCCTGATACAACACAGACACTCAACAACTATTTGTTTAATTTAACACTAAATAATGCCCTGACTGGGTGGCTCAGTTGGTTGGAGTGTCGTCCCATACACCAAAACATTGTGGGCTCAATACCAAGTAAGGTCACATACCTAAGGTTGTGGGTTTGATCCTGGTCAGGACATGCACAGGAGGCAATTGATCAATGTCTCTCTCTCTCTCTCTCAAATCAATAAATATATCCTTGGGTGAGGATTTTTAAAAGGTACTTAATTATTTAATGCTACACATACTGGTTATCAAACAATTGGTATCAATCCTATTAACCCTTAAATTTGACTTAGACAAAGGACTCTGTAAGCTGTTGTGTGCCAGTTGTGTATAGATTACTGCTGGCATTATTATCACCGGACTCTGTAGCCATAGCAAGGCAGAGTGGCCCAATTCATTCTCATCACTATTCTGGAAATTGGCCCCCATCCAGGCCCTGGTGATGGTGGAGGAAAATGGCTGGAAATGAACTACAGTGCAGAGGCCAGAGTTCAGCTCCACGTAGCACTGGTTTACCCAGTGTTTACCAGGTACAAGCCCCATGCAAAACACTGAGGGCACAGAGGCACTAAGGAATGGACCAATGGCAGACTGATGTAATAAAGTCCATACCAAATTCTGTGGGAGCACAGGAAGGAAGGGCACAGGGTGTGGACTCAGTGTGTGAGCCAGGCACTGTCCATCCACACAGCAGCACTCGAAGTAGGTATATTTTCCCCACTTTATGGAGGGTAAACCTAAAGCTAAGAGAGGTTCATTATCTTACCCAAAGGCTCACAGTTAATAAGAAGCAGAGCCTGTATTACAACTCAGCCCCTGCAGACTTGGGAGCCTGGCTGTGTCTCTGCATCCCCCAACTGCCCATGTCCTAGTATCACCAAAGGACAAAGCCAGGCATGCCCCGCCAGCAGACTACAGAGTTTTGGAAGAAAGACCTCCTTCTCCCAATGACTGTGTCTGCCGTGCTTAGCCATGGGAGCAGGTACCACCTGGGGACCCCACCCCCCATATTTCTAGACACGCACTCTCTCCCAAATAAGACCGGAAAAATCCCCAGCCAGAAACGTCAAGGGTCCTGTGGTTTCTCTACCCACTATGAGTGAGCGCACTCAGATCCTCAGCACAGCAGCAGACGAGTCCCTGGGTGGAGACCTAGAGCCTGGCAGACCTTCTGTTTCCCAGCCTGGGGATCCCAGGTCCTGTGCCAGATTGGGAAAGGGAAGAAAGAGAAGAGAGGTTTTTGGAAGGCAAAAGAGCAAGGGAAGTATTATCAGAAAGCATGAATATTGGCAGCACCCTCTCCCTTACACTTTGCCTTGCAAAAAGGGGTGCAGGTACCCTACAGGTGAGCCTTTGTGTGTGGCCCCTTCCCATGTGTGCCCCTGTGTGGCTGGGTGTATGCTGAGTGCACCGAAAGTGGTTTGACTAAGTGGAAGCACAAAGCCTTGCATGTATTTGTGTATGGGTGTCGCTGGTGACTTAAGACTACACTCAGAAATGCCTTAGTGCTCTGGTGGTTTTGTATGTTTGTCTGCCTGTTTGTTTTATTAGGTGTAATATTCAGTAAAGTACTTAGATCTAAAATATACCACTCAATGATATTTTACATATATATATACCACATAGCCAAGACTTAGATCAAGAAATGGAAGTTTTCCAACACTACAGAAGGTTCAATTATGTTCCTTTCAATAACCTTCCTTACCTCCCCAGTGGTGACCACTATTCTGAATTCTATCACCATAGATTAACTTTAGCATTTAAACCTTATGTAAATGAAATCATACAGACAATGCTTTTTTGTATCTAGTCCATTATATGATCATACCAGTGATTGATGTTTTGGGGTTTTCCAATTTTTAGCTATTATGAATGAAGCTACTATAAGTATTCATGTGCAGGTTTTGCTGGGGTTTTTTATTTTTTAGATTTATTTTTTAATATATTTTATTGATTATGCTATTACAGTTATCCAATGTCCCCCCCTTTATTCCCCTCCACCCCACACCCCCCCATTCCCCACCCTTTAGTTCATGTCCATGGGTCATACACATAAGTTCTTTGGCTTCCACATTTCCTATACTATTCTTAACCTCCCCCGTCTGTTTTTTACCTACCACTTATGCTACTTATTCTCTGTACTTTTTCCTCCTCTATCCCCCTCCCACTCCCCTGTTGATATCCCTCCATGCCTTATATAAATCCCTTTAACATTTCATATAATAAAGACTGAATGATGATGAACTCCTTGAACCTGACCTTATCTGAGAAGCACTTTATCTGCTCTTCCATTCTAAATGATAGCTTTGCTGAATAGAATAATCTTGGATGTAGGTGCTTGCCTTTCATGACTTGATAAATTTCTTTCCAGCCCCTTCTTGCCTGCAAGGTCTCTTTTGAGAAATCAGCTGACAGTCTTATGGGGATTCCTTTGTAGGTAACTGTCTCCTTTTCTCTTACTGCTTCTAAGATTCTCTCCTTATTTTTCATCTTGGGTAATGTCATTATGATGTGCCTTGGTGTGTTCCCCTTTGGGTCCAACTTTGGGACTCTCTGAGCTTCCTGGACTTCCTGGAAGTCTATTTCCTTCACCAGCTTGGGGAAGTTCTCCTTCATTATTTGTTCAAATAAGTTTTCAATCCCTTGGTCTTCCTCTTCTCCTTCTGGCACCCCTATTACCCAGATGTTGGGATGTTTAAAGATGTCCTGGAGGTTCCTAAGCCTCTCCTCATTTTTTTTGAATTCTTGTTTCTTCATTCCTTTCTGGTTGAATGTTTTTTTCTTTCTGCTGGTCCACTCCATTGATTTGAGTCCCAGTTTCCTTCTCATCCCTATTGGTTCCCTGCACATTTCCCCTAATTTCCTTTAGTGTATCCTTCATTTGTTCAACTAATTGTGACCAACTTTCCTCCAATTTTGTGAGCATCCTGATTACCAGTGTTTTGAACTGTGCATCTGATAGGTTGGCTAGCTCTTCATCATTTAGTTGAATTTTTTCTGGAGCTTTGATCTGTTCTTTCATTTGGGCCATTTTTTTTCTCAGCAAGCCTGTTATTTTAAGGGGTGGAGCCTTGGGTGTTCACCAGGGTGGGGTAACCCACGTCACTGTGTTGTGACACTGCCTGTGGGGGCGGAGCCTGAAAGTACAACGGTGCTTGCTCCACTCTCCACACTTCCCCCACTACCCACAAGCAAGTTGGGCCCTTCTTTGCTGGCTCCAGGGTGGGTGGGCGGGCTTGTGTAGTTCCAACTCCCTGTGGGTCTCTCCAATGAACTATTCTGTGAGGCTGGGAGTTCCTCCCACTGCCACCTCAACCCCCACAGGTGTTTTCAATCGGTGGTTTGAGACTTTATTTCCTCCTCGATGGTGGGCTTCGAAGTCTGCTCCACTCCCCAGCTTTTTCTCCCAGTTTATCTGCACATGAATGAGGGACCACCTGGTCCACCAGTCTCAGCCCCATTGGGTCTGGATGGGCCAACCACAGGTTTCGCTGAATGAGCAAGCTGAGTTTTGGCCAGGCGCACCTGCCGCGGGCCTCTCCGGGCAGCTGCAGTGTTGCCGGTACCACTGCACAAACCGCCATCTCACTGCGCGCTCTCCACCTGGCTCCGCCCCGCTTACCCATCTGGATGAACATGTCTTCTTTAACTCTCTTGTTGTCGGATTTCCACTCAGTTCAATTTTCTGTCAGTTCTGGCTGTTTTTGTTCTTTAAATTGCTGTTTTTTCCTCTTTTGGTTGTTCAAGGAAGCACGGTATGTCTACCTATGCCTCCATCTTGGCCAGAGGTCTAGATTTATTTTCAAAGGGCAAAAACACTTAGACAATTTAAATACAAGTCTAAACAGAATTACTCTGTCAATGTCAGCAATAATGCCAAAATGTGTTCTCCTGCCAGGCACTCTTCTGTATATTCCAAGTCTTCTATCCGTGGAGGAGAGGGATTTGTACAAGGGCCAGGGTGGGAACCCCGGGCCTGGTCTGGGTCCCTGCAGGGCACAGCCTGATGCTGAGTGGCCGGGGGGTGGCTAGCGTGGGAACCTGGGCCAGTGACCCTAAGGCCACGGGCAGTCAGTGGACACAGGAGCAAAGGACAAGAGCCGCCATGGCTACGCCAACCCAGGGTGCTCATGTACAGGTTTTTTGCTAGCTACATGCACTTGTTTCTCTTGGCTATAATTATTGGGTCATGGAATCATAGAATAGTCATGTGTTTAGCTTTAGTAGTTTCAGCCAAACGATTTTCCAAAGCATTTCCAAACCAATTTGCACTCCCACCAACAATGCATGAGAATTCCAGTTGCTCCACATCCTCATCAATGGTGTTGTCAGCCTTTTAATTTTAGCCCTTCTGGTGTCTATATAGAGATATTTCATTGTGGTTTGAACTTTTATTTGCCTGATGAATAATGATATTGAGCATCTTTTGGCACTAATTGGTCAGTGGAGTAACCCTTTTGTGGAGTACTATTCGAGTGTTTACAGAACTACATCTGTAAAAGAAGACAAGTGGCCCAGGCCAGATGGCTCAGTTGGCCGGAGCGTTGTCCCAAACACCAACAGGTTGTGGGTTTAATCCCCAGTCAGGGCGTGTATAGGAAGCAACCCATCGATGTCTCTCTCTCTCTCTCTCTCTCTCTCTCCATTCTTCTCTTTCTAAAATTAATAAAACATACCCTTAAGTGAAGATTAAAAAAAAGAGGACAAATGATTGACAAAACAGACAGTAGAGCAGAATCATCTTAAGAAATTCAGCAATACATACAACAAGCCAGCAACTGCTCATTTCTTCAACTGCTAACTATTTGCTACAATTAGTAAACTAGTTGTACCAGGACATATAGACATATAACTGAATTTTATATTTTGAACCAATTGTTTGGATATCACAGAGATCCTCCAACTTAGATTCAGCAGGGAGAAGGGAATGTAGACAAAGAACCAAGAGCCCCCCTCCCCCGGCCTGCTAGCCCCAAACTGAGAGGTTTCTCCTTCAACTCACTGACTGTGTTTCCTTCCATTACAGGACCCTGACAGTGATCAACCCCTGAACAGCCTGGGTAAGCTCAGTTATCACATAGATACTAAACCCTCTTGCATGGCCCTCACTACTGCCTTAAAGTGCTAAATGCTATGGGGGACATCCATCCACCCATCCATCTATCATACAGCAACACTATTAAATAGCTATAAGATCCAGGATTCATTCTAGAATGAGGAGGCATGGTCTCTGGGGAGAAAGGACCAACAAACCGAAAACCTCAAGAGCAGTGATTCTTCAGTTCACTCATTCAGTTACTCATTCTCACACTCACTCAACAACACTGTGAGGGCCCGGCACGTGGCAGGCTGGGCCCAGGGACACAACTGTAAACAAGACAGCCAGAGTCCTTGTCCCTGGGGAGGTTACATCTGACCGTGCTACCAAGGAACAAACTGAACAACAGTGTTTTCACTGGTAGAACAGAAAATAGCAGGGTTTGACTGACTTATAGGAAAAAAATAAGTGAAAGAAAAAGTATTCCCAAATTTAAGGGTTTTTTTCCCTCCTGTTTCATTTTCTTGAACCACTGCTACCTACTCCCGATAGCCTGCTGCATCAGTACAATGACTGAGCAGAACAAACTAGTGCGGTCGATGAGGAAGTGACCCATCTCACTTACTTTGGCAACTTATCTATCTCAGGGCTGCAAGTTAATAGTTATCACAAATGATGTGATCTTCAGCAAGTTTCATACTTCGGAATTTCAGATGTCAATAGGCCAAAGTTTGCCTAAAGCACACCAGATGTCCTAGTGCTCCCCCCCCCCCCCGAGTGAGCCTGAGAACCGCCAACCCAGAAAACAAGTTACATTTGCTACCAGTACCCATGGTGAAGGGTGCTGGGAAGGGGGAGACCCATGCCCAATGATCAGAGATAGTGTCATGGGTCAGACAGACTTTGACAAAAGCCCTGCAGGTACAAACTGCTAAAAAACAGAAGGAAGGGATGAGGGTCTCAGTGGTGGAGGGAAGAGCAGGAGCAAAGACTCAGGGGTAAGAATGAACACAGGCTGCATGAAAACCAGGATGTGAACCTATCTACATAGAACTGGTGGTTGGCAAGGACTAGCCGTGGGAAGCCCCCTTAGCTAGCAGAGTTGGGCTAAATTCCACTGGCTTTGTAAGTCCTGATGGTCCAGATATAGAGGTCATGGGGACCCCTTGAGGCTTCTTGAGCAGGGAAGTGACAGAATGAAGGCTGGCAGCACTGGACAGGACTGGCTACAGGAAGAACAGTGGCAGGCAGGAGGGCTATTATAATGCAGAGGGTTCATTAACTTAAACCAAGTATGAGATGATATACCAAGAAATCCCTTCCCTTCATGATGATGTTCTCCCTGAGAATATCAGAGAGGCAGAGACATTAGGCCCTGGACACAGGAACTCATCAAGGGACTCCCAAAAGGTCATTCATCTTTGAGAAAATGAGACAACCTCATGTCCCCAGAGGCAGGTGCTCAATAAATAAGTCATGCATGAACGACTCAATAAAATGTTGCCATGTCCACGGCCACAGAAAAGAGGACAGTTTTGAACACTGACTGCTAGAACTTTAAAAGCAACATCTGCTAACAGTGTTGATAACCGACTATGTGCCAGATTCTGACAACAACGGGTAGTGGCAGCCCACATCCTCGGGGCCTGCACTCTGATCCTGAGGTTTAAATTCTCTCTCTGGGGAAAACACAAAATTTCCTATGCTTTACCTATCAACAGGTTGGATAATATCAGCACTTACTGCACACCAGGCTCCGGAAGGGTTCCCTTCCCTGATTTTGAAGAGCTGAGGAAAGTGATAGAGGCAGACATAACTAGCCATAATGATTAAAGGCAGAATAAAATCAGGCCTGTAACAAAGAAGGAAGGGAAGTGCTTAAGAGAACGAGCAAAGAGCAATTCCTTTATCCACTGAACAAACACTTGTTGAGTGCCTACTGCAAACCAGGCACTGTTCTGGACACCAGGGACTTGGCAGTGAGCAGAATAGACAACAAGCCCTATCTTCATGGAGGCTTCATGTCAGGCAGGGATGGGAGGATACAGAAAAGACACAAAATAGGTAAAATATAGAGTACGCTAGAGCAGATACGTTTTGGGGGAAAGATAAAAAAGAAAGGAGGATAGGACATTTTGGAAGATTGCCTTTTAAATAGGGAAGTCAAGGAAGACCTCATAGAGAAGTGACATTTGAAGAACAATTTGAAAAGTGAGGTAGCAAGCCATGTGGAAGTGACCAGGAAGAGAGCCTACCCACTGCTTTCTAGGGATTCTCAGTCTTCCCGTGACTCCTGCCTTAGTTCTCCCTGGAAAAGTCCCCATGGCTCCTCCCCAACTTACTACCTGCAAGGAGAGGGGACACAGGAGAACCTTTCTCTGATACTTCCTGAACTTTTTACCATCTTTGTGGATAACAATGTGAAAAGAGCAATACAGTTAGTATGACCTCTGCTTTAAGCATCTATAAGCTCCTGCCTGGTCTCCTGGGTTCCAGACTCTTGTCTCAATCTGTCTCCTCGCTGATGAAACATACATTTTGCTAAATATTAACATGACCATGTATCTCTGCTGCTCATAGCTTCCCAGGGTTCCTCACTGCCTTCAGGATAAAATCCAAACCACTAGGATTGTATTCAAGACTCTCTACCAACTGACTGCCAGTCCTGCCTTCATAACATGCTGCCGCCCACCTCACGTCCCAGGCCCACCAGGAGCTCACAGTCCCTGCCCCCAGGTCTTTGTCAGTTGGTCCAGCTCCTCCCTCTCCTATCTCCACCTACAGAGGCCCATTTAAGTGCTTTGATGTGTCCAGAGTGGTACTGTCAGATGTGTCTCTGCTTGCCTCTCTCCCCAAACTATAATCTCCTTAAAGACAGAGATCTTTCTAGAGACTTGCTGGTTTTTGAATTGACTTAGAGATGCGTTCATTCACAGATATTTATTAAGTCTCTACTAAACACATACTGTGGTAGAGGCTCTGCCCTTCTTGAGCTTATAGGTAAATCAATAGATAACTAACCGAGGAGGATAAATGATAGTAAAATGAATGGGTCATGCCTCTCCAGGGCAGAGGCAAGTCGGACTGGACAGAGTGAAACATCCTAGAACACAGTAAGATAAGACAAGGGAAAAAACGCCGTGGGCTGGAGGCTCAACTGAAGGGCCCTTGTGAAATGGATAAGCCTGGGCAGTGCAAGGAGGTTGGCGGCCACGTGTTGATGAAGCCAAGCCTATGCTGAAGGAGCGAATCCCCCCACGCTAACCAAACTCTCCCCAAAGCATTTCTGCGGCTCAGCGTCAGGGGACGGAGGGCGGGGAGACCGCGGGCTTGGCGGTGCAGGGCTCCGAGTGCTCTCCACAGGCTCTTCCCCTCTGCTTCGCAGGTGGCACCCCTCTGCGCAAACCCCGCACTTCCCTGGAGACCTTCAAAAAAGTGGGGATCCCCATCATCGCAGCACTGCTGAGCCTGGCAATCATTGTCATCGTGGCTGTCCTCAGTAAGTGGCAGCCTTCACGCCCTCGTTAATGCCCCGCCTCCACCTTCACCCCACAGTAAGTGGCAGCTCCCCCTCGCCCCTCCCCAACCCTCATTCAGAGGGACGCCCTCACCTTCCACCCTTCCACCCCATCAGCGTCAGAGGCTGGTGTCCTGCACAGTGCTTCGTATCCACATGCGTACACCCCTGCTTTGAAGGGAGCGTCCACAAAGAAAGGAGAAGATGAACTGAGCCCTGTCCATCCCAGACGGCTTCTATACCAGACAATTCCTTCTATAGAGAGGGCACAGTGGTACATGTTATGAACCCGCACAGGCCATTTGCAGGGGCAGCCACGCCCCTGCCTCCTCTGTCCCATGTCTACAGACTGGGAGCTGAGGGGATCGGAGCAGCCGTACCGGCTAGAGGAGCAGGGAGCATTTCTGCTCAGGAGGAAAGGATAAAAAAAGACAGGAGGCGTCAGGGACCACCCAGGCAGATAGCACCCCTTCCCACCTTTAGCTCTGTCTTCATCATGGTC
The DNA here is from genome assembly GCA_004026765.1 of Micronycteris hirsuta. Classification (NCBI taxonomy): domain Eukaryota; kingdom Metazoa; phylum Chordata; class Mammalia; order Chiroptera; family Phyllostomidae; genus Micronycteris; species Micronycteris hirsuta. The sequence goes on from PVJI01003132.1 coordinate 50,035, forward strand.
AGTGCCTGAGACCCCGTGTGGTCTTGGGCGGACCACTCTGTGACAGAAAAAAGTAAAGTGAATGAGCAGGGATTCCCACAGCCCCTTCCTTTCAGTGCCCACATCCTGTGATTAAGTCCGTGCCTTCATCTGCCCCATAGTCATAGCAGGGTTTCGCCCTTACTTCACACAGGGAGTGAGGAAGAAGGGATCAGACTAGGAGGTACCTGAGACAGGGATCCTGGCACTGTCATTGACTACTGTGTAACCTTGAGTAAGTTCCTCAACCTCTTGTAACCTCTGTCTTCTCACCTACAAAGTGTCCTGCCTCCTTCAGAGGGACATCAGAGGATCAATGAGATCGTGTGTGTAAAGAACCTGGATAAAAACCAGGTTGTGCAGAAGTGTGGCCCATCGTGAAGTGTGCAGAGATGTAACCGATGTCACATACTTGCTAACTGGCCAGGATGGACTTTTCAGGAGCCTGCACTTGTAACTGCGGTGGCAGTCCCACCAGCCGCAGCCGCCACCTCCCCAAGGACACTCGGAGACCATCTGGTTCAACCCCTCATTCTCCACCTGAGCCCCTAGGCTCAGAAAGGAGGCGTGGCAGCTAGGGACAGCTGAGACAGGCCCATTTCCACCTGTGGTGGTGGAATGCAGACCCACAACATAAGCCCCACCTGAGCCATGAAACCCCCGCAGGGTATGAGATGCAGAGAACCCCACATCATTTCTTCGTGACCAGGGCTAGTACGGTTGACCAGCGTGGTAGTGTGTTTACAGAAGCAGTAGCAGACTTGCCATCCTAAGCCTGTTTTGTTCAGACTAATATTAAAATGAGCTTTCTTTCTGAGTGTGTGCCCTGCCACAGTGGAGAATGAAGAAGATCCAAATGTACCCACAGGAAGCCAGGGCAGGTGTAGTGGATAATTTTGAGCTGGGCTCTCCCAATGCAGTTCCCATGTCCTGGGCCCCTCTGGTTCATGGGCAGCCTGGGCCCCCAGGCTGGGCGAGGCTCCCTCAACAGCTGGCTTCTAGGGTCTCAACTGGTGGCACAGTGTCCTGGCTTTGCCCAGGAGGCTAGAGTGACTCTGCCTTACCCAGGCTCCTGACCATGAACTTAAATCTGGAGGTCTAGGAAATATTTGACCTGCTCCTTCTCCCTTGCTTCACTCAAATCAGGAGAATGAGGGCCAGTAGGTAACACCCTGAGGTCCCTCAGGGAAGATGCGGAGAGACAGCAAAGAGCTTTGGAGCTAGACAGACCCTAACTGAGATCCTGGTTCTACCATGTAAGTGCTGCGTGGCATTAGGAATAAACCCTAACCCTCTAACCTTAGTTTCCTGATTTCTAATTCAGGTTAATAATAGCACATGCCTTCTACAGTTGTGGTCAGGATTACATGAGGATCATGGAAAGCTCTTAGCAGAGATAAGGGGAGGGGGGACTCATCAGACTTATTGCTTCAGGCTAGGGAGAGTTCAGGGAGGCAGGAAAAGCACTTCTTGCCAGGAGAGTTTAGAAAAGTGTTGCAAGTTGTGTTCCCTGAGGAATTATAAACACTAGACTCAAGAGAGCAGAGGAACAACAGAATTTGAAGGCAGCAGGCAGAAGACAAAGCAAAACATCAGCTTCTCGATGAGTCTTTCAACTCCATATAAAAACACCTAATCCTAGAACTGCATCCTAGTTATGAGCCACTTTGACAACCACCGGCTCATCAAATGTCCTCAGTAACCCTGCAAGGTGGTGTTATCATCTCGCTGTACAGATGAGGAAACCGAGCCCCAGAAAGGGTAAGAGATCGGTCTAAAGTCACGCAGTAGGTGACAAAGCCAGCACTCAGGTCTTCAGACTGCAGACCCAGTGTGTCCCCTCTGTTATCAAAGGCACGGTGCCAATGTCTGGCAGGCAGAGCCTGGGGTGGGGGCTGTTCCAAAGGGCTCCCACGCAACTCTCTTAATTCCTCAGCTACCTTTGGGGACGAGACAGATTTTATTATCTCAAGTTTAGAGATGAGAAAACTGAGGCTCAGGACCAAGCAGAGCAGCCACTATGTGGCAGAACTGGGTCCAGAACCAGTATCTACCTGTCTCCAAGCACAGTATGTCTTCGGGAAAACACAGCCTCTTCCACCCTGGGCTTGATCCTCAGTCTTCTATGCCCCTCCCTGCCCTTGCCTTCCAGTCAAGGTGATCCTGGACAAGCACTACTTCCTCTGTGGGCAGCCCCTCCACTTCATCCCCAGGAGACTGGTGTGCGATGGCCAGCAGGACTGTGCCTCCGGAGAAGACGAGCAGTGCTGCGTCAAGAGCTTCCCCGACAACGGGCCTCCGGTGGCAGGTGAGTCAGGGGCTGAGGGACCAGGCAAGCAGGCTCAGCAGGAAGTCAGCTCAGGTCCCGCTGTCCCACTGTGTAGCACCTTCCACCTGACTGTCAGTTTCCATCCCTAATGTAAGGTTCTTGACAATAAAACTGTATCTGGTCTGCTAGATCCCAGTACTTAGTGTGTAGTAAATATTTGGTGAACAAATGTGGACCAAAGGAAATAGGAAAGTACAACTGAGTCTGCCCCATTTCTGCTGTACCTGGGTGAAACTGAGAGACATGGATTAGATGACCTTAAGAAGTTCCCTCCCGTCTGTTACGTCAAGAAGACCAGAAAATACAGGAAGGCCACTAATTAGCTATTGGTTCTTTCTATTCATTAGATAAGTATTTATTGTAACACGCTATGTTACAAGACTGAGCTAGGTCCTTCAAAGAAATATGAGATGTTTAAACATAAACACCCATGTTCTTTCTTGGACTGGGCCAGCCCCACTTGACCTACCTAGCACCTGGGCTCCGAAAAGAAAAAGACAGCCGAGGCTATTGGGTGATGGGGCTTCTGAGGAGAAGGGCTGCGTGACTTCTTGTATATTTGCTTTTTTAAAAAAGTCAGATGCCTAAGAGCACCTGCCACTCTACTGCCAATAGTACTACTCACCCAACCCCTCCCATCTACCCTGACATAGAGAAAGGGCAGGCCCCTCATTGAGAAGTTTCCCCAGGCCTTGAAAGCTGTGTGAACCGTGGGTAGGGGCCATGAGAACAAAAGGAAGAACTATTAATATTTATGCCAGAGCACTATATCAAAATGAAGGTTGACCCCAAGACATTTGATCACCCCAGCTTCTGTTAGTACAAGGCTCAATCAAGCAAAGCCAAATGGAGGAGCTTCCCTTGAGGTTGAAAGGGTTGATGTTCTGTGATGCTCTCCAGTTCTGAGTATGGGAAGCTCGGCTGGTCTCATGAGGAATTCTGAGGGAAACGAGCCAGACTGGCTCCTGCAGCTGACCCAGCTTCCTCTCCTTCCAGTCCGCCTCTCCAGAGACCGATCCACCCTTCAGGTGCTGAATCCAGCCACAAGGAACTGGGCCTCTGTCTGTTTCAACAACTTCACAGAAGCTATGGCCCAGGCAGCCTGTGGGCAGATGGGCTTTGACAGGTACCCAGCCCAAGCCTCGGAGGCTGTTACCTCACCCCTAGGACCTCTCTCCTTCACAGTATTCCTTCCTCTTTTGCCCTTCTTCCCCATTTCCTTCTTCCTTATCTCCTTCTTTCCTAAAAATATTGGTGTGGGAGTCGGTTGAAATTGCTTTAATCCCAGCACTTTTACTTACAAGCAATGTGAAGTTCAATCTCCAAAACCTCGGTTTACTCAAGAGTTAACTGGGAAAGTAAACTCAGCTCCATAGGGTAAATATGCAGTGCCAGTGAGAGAATGTGTGCCCCACCCCCTCACACACACACACACACACACACACACACACACACACACGCATTCCACTCCTTGGCAACCCTCTCCTTCCTTTCCTCCCCACTCCTTCTTATCTTTACATGATGCATCCCTGCCCCCAGAAGACAAAAGTCTTATTGCTGAAAGTTTGGTTTAAACAAACCTGATCTCCTTGAGGTTCCATCCACAATCCCAGCTCTCTCATCAAATTCAAAAGCAGTTCCAGATCTTCAATGATGAAGAATATAATTATAATAAGGGTAATTAGCATTATATATTTATATTCATTTGATCTTGGCAAAAATTTTAAAAAAAGGAATTATCTATTTTAGAAATAAGCTTGGAGAAAGTAAATCATTTCCTTGGGTAGTAGCTGGGAGGGGAAGGGCTGGAATTTTTACCCAAGACCCCTGATTCCTGGGCATCAGGAGTTCTAGAAGTGTTTCTGTTACTGTGCTGGGTCATTCTCTCGTCCTGCAAGGTTCCATGTATAAAAGCAGGAGGAGGGGAAATTCCATGCATTCAGATGCAGAGTCGGGTAATCTCTCCCTGGCAGGCCCCAAATTTCATGAATCTAAGAAACTGCACCCAGAGACCTGGCAGAAATGATAAATGCTAGGAAGACACCACCAATCAGCCATAGAACTCTGCCATCTAGCCCTGAAGCAGCCTCAAGGTTCTCTTCAGTAAATGCTCCAGGCAGCCGTTACTGACCCATCAGGTCTGTTTGCCCTCTGCTCTCTGGTGAACAGCCTTCCACTGCTCTCTGCCCTTCATGGGGTGAAACTCCCGACACCCTCTGGAGAGGATACCCCACCACCTTCATTTTCAAGGACAGCTGGGAAGGCTTGCCCTGCCCCTGCTATTCTCCCCTTCTCCTGCAGCCGCCCTCCTCCACACTACAGTCCAGCCAACTGCAGAAGCAGCTGTGCCCAGCAAGCAGGCTGCAGCTTGCTTATGGAAATAGGGTGTCCCTCAGGGCTCTTAAGGTAATAGGCTCCTGGAATCTCTGTTCTGTTGGAGCTCCAAACCACCTGGCTATTGAGCTCCTACAAAATCAAAGTGGTCAGAAGTATCCATCAGGATGTAATCGGTGAATGGAGGTTAACTTTTCTGGGACTGTCCATTTCTATCATTATACCCCCCTGGGTCTCAGATTTCTCTACTTTTCTTCTTCCAACTGGATAGGGTGTCCTCCTGGTCCCAGCACCACAAAATTCTAGTTTGTTAGAAGTGGGAGGGACTCTAGAGATCATCTGGTCCACCCGTCATTTTACACAGGGGGAAAGTAAGGTTTACAGAGACCCAGAGGAGGAGTGTAACCTGTCAGGCTAGTGTCAGAGACAGGACAAGCACCTTGGTCTTGAGGGCTCTTAACACAAAACTGAGTACTGCTAGGCTCTAGTCCTCCCCGATGTAGTGCCACCAAGTAGTGCCAGATTCCTAGCTGGAAATGTGAGAATTATCATTCAGCCAGTGCCATGGGTTGGCCTGAGCCCTGTGTGCAGAGCTTGTACTAGTGTGACTGGATAGGGAAGGATGCAAAAGATGGAAAAGAGTAAAGGAACAATTAGAAAGATGGGATTAATCAGGAAAGTCTTCCTGGAGGAGGAAGACATAAACCCAAGGTTTGAAAGGAGATAAACATGGGTTAGCAGAAAGGAAAAATGAGGTTGGTCCAAGTGAGAGAAATGTTTGTCTGGACTCATGTGAAGACTGATCTTGTCCTGTCCTTTCTCCAAGTGGACTGTAAATATACCTGCACTACAAAATTCAGACTTGATTCCTTAGAGAACCAAATGTCTACATTCCAGTTCCCTCGAAGGTAGGGGGAGCTAACCTGGGTTCTTCTAACCTTTGCCCCCTTGTTCCCCTTGCTGTGAAGCAGAGGAAACTGCTGCAACACTTGAAATAGGGACAGAGCTGGAGTTAGGAAAGTGTGTCCCTAACATTTCTTCAAAGCTTTGGGTTCTGGATTAAGCCTCCCCACCCAAGAACACAAGGCCATGACAGCATTGTGCCTAGAGTGGGGTGCCGAGGGAATATCTGATCATATAGCAAAGCAGGCACCACCCTCAACGACCAAGACCACCTCCACCTCCCGCCATGCCCCACGAGGCATCCTCTGCCACCCTCTCTCCTGAGTGTGGGCTAGTTCCACTGTCTTGTTCTAAGCTCCTGCCCTAACTCACATCTCTCTCTCTCTCTCTCTTTCTCTCTCTCTCTCTTTTCTGACATGAGTGGCAAACCCACCTTCAGAGCTGTAAAGATTGGTCCAGCCCAAGATCTAGATGTTGTTGAAATCACAGCAAACAACCAGGACTTTCAGGTGCAAAATTCAAGTGGGTAAGTGAAAGGACGTCATAGAAGGCTCACACACGGAGGTGCCCTCAGGGCTGCAGCAGCCCACCCTGCGCAGACACAGCAGGGCCATGTAAGCCAGATGACAGGAAGCACTCCTGGCCAGGCAGATTGTTAGACACCAAGAGTGGAGAATCACATTTCTGAGAGATTTCCAGTGTTGACTCTTTTTTTAATACAATGAACAGCTGAACAAAGTGTGCTGTCCACAACTTGGTGGCCTTTCCACCAGTTGAAGAGCAAAACCATTTATTTTTCTACTGCCTTATGTTCTCTATTAAGCCCAACAAGGAATAATCCAAAGGCCACTTAGTCCTTCCCTGCCACTCCCCCATGCCACAATAAGACCTCTCCACACTCCCAACTCTCCAGAGCAGAGACTGTAGGCCTTGTCAACGGTCTATTCCTATACTCTGAATTAGAGAGCACAACATCTGAATGAAAACTGTCACCTGCAGCAGACAGGCTCAGAGAGGATGCTGGCTTCTTAACATTCAGGGATGTTGCTGAGTACTGCTTATTTATCAGAGAGTAAATCCTGAAAAGGACAGGGATAGGAACAGAATGATCATTTGCCTGGAATTCATTGAAATCCCATTCTTCTCTCTGGCAAGCCAGCAGAGCAGCAGACACTGCTCCCAGCTCTGCTGTCTTCCATCTCAGGCTGCCAAGAGCCCAACTTGGGCTCTGACTCAGGCAAGACCCAGCACAGTATAGATGCTTCTCACTGGGGTGTTGGATCCAAGCAAATTAAATAGAATTAAATTGAGTGGCAATGCAATTTCTATACAGCCCCCCTATGCAGATTCCATATTTCCCAGGTTGGGAGGGGATTTGACTGAGTACTGCTGAAAAACCTGAGTTCCTGCCTCTCAGCCAAGGGGGGAGCAGAAAACATAGGGCCCTGTGTCTCCCTTCCAGACCCTGTCTCTCAGGCTCCCTGGTTTCCCTGCACTGCCTTGGTGAGTACGTCCCATCTCTGAGGGTTTGGGTCCTGGGCCAGCAATGAGCATGATGAAAGACCTTCACTCTCATTCCTAAATCTCTCAGACTCCAAGTTTCACTCTGTTTTTGTCCCAATGTTACTTCTTTGGGCCTTGAACTTATAGGTCAATGCTCCTTCAAGTGATTGACATTAAGAAAATTCCTCCTACCATCCACACATAGCCCCGCAATCTGAGTGGAGAGAGATCAGGAAAACTGGAAAGGGCAGGACAGGGCCCCTACCCTTTTCATTCCTGGTCAGGGCCCACATAACTTCCTTTGTCACAATCAGCTCAGTTATCAAAGATTGGATTATCCACATTCCATTTAGCAAAGAGTCACTGAGCTTGTGTCTAACACTCTCAGGTGCTGGTTGGAAGTAGAAAAGTAAAAGAAGTGGCCACTATCCTCAGGAGCTAATAACTGAGCAAAGAGAGAGATGCAAGGCCACATGTGGAAAGTACCAAACTGAGTAGAAGTCACAGCTTCAGTAGAAGGCATGCTAAAGAGAGAGCTGCAGTGTTTCGGGAGACCTGAGCACCAGTCCTACTGGCTTCCAGGGTGACCTTGAGTGATTCATTTGACCTCTCCGAGGTTAATTTTCCCAAGAAGCCATTTAGTCCAACTGCCCAAGAGGATCCCAGGAGCCCCCCACCTCCAGCCCTAACAGAAGAGATCAGAAAAGAAAACAAGCGTTGTGACCCAGCTCACTCTACCAGCCTCTTTGGAGAACTGAGCAGAGCCCAGAAGGATGGCTGGAAACTAGACAGAAAAGAAGGCCATCATCACTGCCTTTGACAGTCAGCAGTATGTGTACTTCTTTTTTAGACATTAAGACTTTTAGTCATTATCATGTGACACCCTCCCACAATAGCTAGTGTGAGGGCGCTAACACATGGTAGCTGGTGAATGAATGAATGAACAAACAGTCATATCATCTGATGTGCTGAGCTGAATAGCACTGAAGTTACAAAGAAGCTTAAGTCACAGACACTCCCTTGAGGAGCTTTAGGTCTCACTGAGAAGACAAGACAGAAGCATGACAATAACGAAAGGCTGGCCAACCAACCCCCAAGGCAAGCTATGGAAAGTCCAAGAGAGTGAACTCCCCAGGGAATGAGTGGCCAGGAGGTGGGGCCCAGGCTAAATATTGAAGGGTGAACTGTAGGCTTCAGGAGGGGAGGGACCATGTCTGTCTTTCTGTCTTGTCCATCACTCTCTTCTTAATATCCCTGAGACACAAGTAGGCAGTCAGTACAAATTTGCTGAATGAACCAATGATTTAGATAAACAGAAGAGGAGACACTATCTCATAGACAGGGGCTTCCTTGAACAAAAACAGAATTACTTTTTAGGGACCTACAAGCAGAATGATTTGGCTAAATGGAAACTATGTAAGGAGAGCAGAAGGCCGCCAGGAGTTTAAACTCTACCCTACAAACAAAGAGGGATGTCGGAGTGCTCTGAATGAGTGAGTGAGATAACATGTAGAGAGCATTGTTTGGAATTCAATGGTGTTGGTAAAGTCCCTGGCTAGCATAGGCTCAGAAAGGTTGGTAGCCTTTCCCCTTTAAAAGCCACGGAGCAGTCACTGCCAAAGGATTGAAGAGGCTGAGAACAAGGCAGGGAGATGGAACTGGAGGTTTTTATAAGATTTCCAGGGTCAAATATGAAAGCCAGGACAGTGGGATATGAAAGAGAGTAGGATGTCAAATTGGGAGACTCACTCAGAAAGGGGAAAGAGACTTGGTGAAAGGTGAGTTTAGGTTGGGAAGAACCAGTTTTTGAAACTTTCTTCCCACTGCTGGCTCCCAAAGCAGCCTGTGGGTGTCTGTTTACTGTTACTCAGTGGGAGTGGCCTGGGGACACTCTGTCTGAGTAGGACTTTCATAATTCTGCATCACTGTTTAGTTTGAAGGTCATAAATTCTCAGCACAATGGACACACCCATGTTCACAATATAAACTAAGCACATCCAACTCTGAAAAGAAAGGAGGGAGATTGGAGGAAAGCCTGTGGTCTGGGACACTCAGTATCTCCCATGAATCATTCAAAATTGGCCTGATCCCCTTCACCACCAGCCCCAGTTCCTAACAGCCTGTTCAGGATAGACTTTGGGCTCTAAGGAGAGGCAGCCCCATCTCTCAAGAGCCTGACTCCTGCTCTCTCCCTCCTTCCTGCTGAGCCCAGTCTGTGGGAAGAGCCTGAAGGCCCCTCGGGTAGTGGGCGGGGAGAAGGCCTCTGTGGATTCTTGGCCTTGGCATGTCAGCATCCAGTACAACAAACAACATGTCTGTGGAGGGAGCATCCTGGACCCACACTGGATCCTCACCGCAGCCCATTGCTTCAGGTAAGATCCACTCTGCAAGGAGGCCTTGCAGGGGCCAGAGCCCTGACCGGTGTAACTCAGTGGGTTGGGCATCGTTCCACAAAGCAAAAGATCACTAGTTCGATTCATGGTCAGGGCACATGCCTAGGTTGCAAGTCCAGTCCCCAGTTGGGGCACGTGCAAGAGATAGCCGACTGATGTTTTTCTCCCTCTCTCTCCCTCACTTCCCCTTCTGTAAAAATAAATTAATTAAATCTTTAAAAAAAATAAAGAAGTCATGGAGGGGCCTGAGTGCCTGGCTCCCTATCTCCTGACTTGTGTTCTGTGGCCCTCACTCCCCTTAAAAACTATGTCCTAGATTTTGGACACCCCAGTAAGATGCTAGACATAATATCCCCCTTACTGGGGGTCTGAGCAGAGGATGGTGGTCACCAAGCTTGCCTCTTCCAAGTTAGAAGCCCTCAGAAACGCAATGTCCTCAGTCCACCTCATATCATTCACTCCACAAAAGCTTTTCCCATCTGCCCAAGAACTCTCTCCCTCTTTGCTAGTCTTCTAGGAAGTGTTTCTATGGTCTAGAGTCATTGCCATTCCCTCAGTATGTCCAAAAACTTAAGGGGGAAAAGTATAGATTTCTTTACAGGCCAGAAGACATGCCTGCCCCTACCCCTGGGAAGGACCAGTCCCAGGCCTTCTTTACTTTTATTCATTCATTCATGCAATATCTGATGAGTCCCTACTAGGGACCAAGCATTATATTATTAGGGCCCATTGCTGCCTTAGAGGAACTCACAGTCTAGGCCAGTGATTCTTAAACATTTTTGAGAATCTGACAAAAGCTATAAATCTTTCCTGGAAAACCATCTGTTGTCAGAAGGAAGGAAGAAAGACAAGTACATAACGTAAGTGGCCACAGTACCACTACAAGTACCGCACGAGCGCCAATGACAATGAACAGCATTGCAGATGATGTGCCAAGACCCCAGAGCTCAGGCAATGGGAACGGCCCCTTCCCCAGACCTCTAGTTAGAAGTTTTCTTGAATAGGTTTCACTGGGGAAAAAGTATCAAGTGCCTTTTAGAATTTGGTCTATAGTGGGTGATTCCTCAGATTGTCCCTTCTCCACCACCCTGCCTTCACCATCATTACCTCCTAAGGCAGGGACCTCTAGCACCCCAATCCCCAGGACCTTGGGGACCTAGCCTTTGGCAAAGCCTACTCATGCTTGGCTCAAGCCCTAACCCCATTGTCTCTGTCCCCAGGAAGCATCTTGATGTGTCCAACTGGAAGGTGAGGGCTGGCTCAGACAAAATGGGCAACTTCCCATCCCTGCCTGTGGCCAAGATCTTTGTCACTGAGCTCAACACCACATACCCCAAAGAGAAAGACATTGCTCTTGTGAAGCTGCAGTACCCACTCACATTCTCAGGTAAGAGGTGGCACCTGGGAACAGAGCCCCTTAGATTAGGTTATATCGCCACTCTGCCACTAGCTTGTTAAGTGGCCTTGAGCTCATCACTTCTCCTCTCAAGACCTCAGTTGCCCATTTGTTTCCAGAAAATGTACCAGACTAACACCAGTAATGCCACGAGGCCTCCTCCAGCTGTTAGCTGACAACCCACCCCATCCCCTGCAGGGCTTCTACGGTCTGCTATTCTATCCATGTAGAGCATCTTAAGTGAGGATCATAAATTCATCCAATCTTGGAGTTGTGAATTCATCTAGTCCTTCCTCCTCCACCAACCAATGCCAAGAACCTGCACAGTAGCCTGCCAAGTGGTCACTATGCCCGTTCGCTCTCCCCCGGGGCTAGGGAACCCCCCACTGCGAAGGCAGCCCGTAGAACCTTGGAGCATCTCTGTTACATGGCTCATGCTTACACTGCATGTAGATCAGCATCTCCAAATGTTGGCTCTTGGGGAAAAGAAGGTTCTATCCTCAAATAGAAATGTTTGGGAAACACTTTTATACTTTAGCTCTCTTTTTTGGAGCACTTTAGTATATTAAAGATATGAGAGTTTTAAATTTTTTAAATAATTAGTTTTATTGTGTTTAACCCACATTTTCTAAACATATTTGACCACAGAACCCTTTTTCTCCTGCCACTTCTATTAACATCCTATGAAAATTGTGTTACAAAAGGCTTAACTACCAGGCTTGCCGAACATTGGGTCTCCTCTTCTCTGCTCCTGGCAGACACAATCAGACCCATCTGCCTGCCCTTCTCTGATGAGGAGCTCACTCCAGCCACCCGACTTTGGATCATCGGATGGGGCTTTACAGAGCCAGGTGGAGGTAAGTGCTAGGCTCAGGACCACAGGGCAGAGAAAGAAGCAATCAGAAGTGATAGGAATGAGGATCATCCTTCAGGAAAATCCCATCCTGGAGATCCAAACACCAAGGTGCCTGATAACCCGGAGCATTACCCTGAACTGGGGGAGAGGTCAAGGGTGAGAATGTGAGTATGCTTTCAACCTTTCAGGGAAGATGTCTGACATACTGCTGCAGGCATCAGTCCAGGTCATTGACAGGACCCGATGCAATGCAGAGGATGCATACCAGGGGGAAGTTACCAAGGAGATGCTGTGTGCTGGCATCCCGGAGGGCGGCGTGGACACCTGCCAGGTGAGTCCTCCAAGGGTCATGAGGGAAACCTATGGATAAGAATGGAGGTCCTAGAGAGACAAGAAAGTACAAAAGCTGAATGCCGCACATGAAGTCCTGTTGAGTACCATATGTTTGGTACTCAATGTCTAATGAAGGGAGGAAGGGAGAGAAACAGGGAAAGAAGAATTATATCAGCTAAAGAGAGGGACAGATAGATAGATGGATGGAGACAAACAGAAAGATTTTAAGTGTATATATGTATTTCACATACAAAGGTGATTTATCCTCCCCACCTATCCTCATTTCCCATCATCTAGAGGAATATGAGTCTCTTGAAGACAAGAATCCCAGGTCATTTTCTCTGTAACTGTCTTTAAGCTACTGAACCGCACTAGGGAAAATTTATCTCGTGCTGGATGAGTCCTGTGCTAGGTCCTCTCACCCTATCCCAGAGGATTTTCTGAGATATTTTCATCAAATCCCTGAACCTACTCCCACCTCCATTCTCAGTCATTCGGTTCTTTCACTCAAGAAGCATCTCTTACTTGTGTCTTGAATGCCAGGTAAGTGCTGGGCTTGGGGATAGTGCCTTCCCTCAGGGAGCTCACAGTGGGGGCCAGGGGCACATAAACAGCAGTTTGGCCACAGTGTCGTTGGGTTTTGAGGGAAGAGGCCTCAAGGGTTATAGGTGCTGGAAAGACAGACACACAAATAAGTGAACTTTTTACTATGTGATTTTTTTTATCTGCCTTATTGTTAGATTGTTTATCTCCTCTCTCCCTTTCTTTCTTTCTCTCTCTCCCTCTCTCCATTTAATTCTAATCTTCCTGAAGGCAGAGATCTTAGTTATTTTCATTGATTGAACCCAATTACCTAGAACACTGCCTAGCATGAAATGGGCACTCCATGGTGGTTAAATGAATTTGGGAAATACAGCATTAAACAAAGATAACCAGGCGTCCTTGTTGCAGGCCCCTTAGAACCTTCAGTCTGCTGGCTGAGTTGTGGGTCTCCGAGAGAGGGGCTCCATGCACACCCACAGCTTACTTGACCTCCAACAGAACTCTTCTGCCCCCAAATGGAAGGACATTCTAGGCTGCAGGAACAGTCTGAGCAGGCAGAGAGAGGCAGGCCAGCAGACAGAGATGGTCCAGTGCAGGGAGGGGAGGGGAGGAAGGAGAAGCCCACCCCTCTACCTCACCCACCTGCCCCACCCAGCAGCCCCTGCTCTGCCCTCTCACAGGGTGACAGCGGTGGGCCCCTGATGTATCACTCTGACCTGTGGCAAGTTGTGGGAATCGTGAGCTGGGGCCATGGCTGTGGGGGCCCAAGCACCCCCGGAGTATACACCAAGGTCACGGCCTATCTCAGCTGGGTCTACAGTGTCCGGAAGGTGAGCACGTGTGCCCTACCTATTATGCCCTCCCTTCCTTCCTCTACTCTTAGGACACCCAGTCATCCTTAGGTTTAATTCAAACAGCTCTGAGGCCTTCTATATCTCAAATAATTTTCCCTGCCAGTAAGTAACAGCCTGGGCTTCCACCATGAAAAGCTGAAATTCCCTGGATCAGAAATTCCCATTAAATGCATATACCTTAGAGTATGGGACATACCCAGCCTTGTCATTGTCTATTTTCTGGCAGAATGAGACTATCTGATACTTTCCGGAGAACAGATTCTGATGAGAAGGAGGGTAGAAAGGCTTATGAGACTTCCCTGCAGGGCAGAGAGAGGAACAAAGAGATTCAGGAAAGGAAAATCAATTGTGCACACATCACTGTTTTGCCCGTTCTCAAATCATGACTCTCTTTTTGTTGGTCTCTTATTCTAGTCTGAATCGTGATGCTGCTGCCCCTCCGCAGTGCTGGAAACTGCTTCCTCCCTGTCCCGCCCCCCTGGGGATCCCCCAGAAGCCAGACCCAGAGCAACAACCCCCTTGGGCACACCTCTCTGCCCACAGCCTCAGCATTTCTAGGGGCAACAAAGGGCCTCCATCCCTGTGAGAGACCCCCAGAGCCCACACACACTCAAGACAAAGTCAGCAAGCCCAGTACAGCCATCCCCCGGTGCTCCCGACACCCCAAGGAGGGAGATACAGCCCACCGAACAGGCCGGCCTCTGAGCCAGTCTCTGAGGTATTGCTGAGCTCAGAAGGAACGTCCCCACTCTACTGAACAGAAGTAGACTCTCTGGTGAGAGCCCAGATCACCAAGAGCTGGACTAGAGGGAGGAAAGGGTCTGAGCCAGCTTTCTCTTTCTCCACCCACCCGCAAGTCTACCTGGGCAAGAAACCAGTTGTAATGTAAAATGCACTGCCCTGTGGTTGGCACAGCTACCCGTATTTACTGTTGTTGTTGTTGTTGTTGTTGTTGTTGTTGTTACCTATATGGCTGCTTTTATTAAACAGGTATGCCAAATCTTTGCCATAGTCTGACTGGGTTGCTTAATAAGAGCTGAGCTAGGACTATTGAACCACAATCTTTCTTCTTTGGCCTGGGTACGGACAGGCCTTGGAGGACAATTGATTCTCAGAGTAGAGGATTGGAGAAAAGGAGACATAGAGACCAGAGCTGCTGAATGGGAGCAATAGTGAGCTGCAGGCTGGGGAAGCCACAGTGAGCAAGTCTCTTTCCCACTCAGGCCATCTCCCATTGCCTTCCTCCCTTCCTACTGCCTGCGGTATCAGCCACGGGCCAGAGATAACCTATGGCTTGGGAGGGAGATGGCTTAGGCATTCAAGGGTGATGTTAAATTATAGCTCCCCAAGTGGCTGGAAAAATATCATGCGCCTCTAAATCCTAACTTCTATGTATTTAGTGAGCCCTGGGTGTGGTTTTTACCATTCATTTAAAAAAAAAAAAAAAAAAAGGTTATTTATCACCAGCCAGGTATGAAGTGGTCCCCAAGATGGGTTCTGGGAATATGAGCTCCTGCATTCAGAAAAGTAAGCCCCAGTGGACTTCTCTGGCCACTATATGAAGGCTCCAGTTTTGGGGGCTTTTTTGTTTTTGTTTTTTAGAGAGAGGGGAAGGGAAGGGGAGAGACAGACAGACAGAGACATCGATGTGTGAGAGAAATTTTGATTGGCTGCCTCTCGTATGCTCCCAACCAGGGACCTACAACCCAAGCATGTGCCCTGACTGGGAATCAAATCAGCGACCCTTTGGTTTGCAGGCCAGAGCTCAATCCACTGATCCACACCAGTCAGGGCAATGCCCCAGTATTCTGAGGACCTTCTTGCTATGATTGACTCAGATCCTAGATAAAATATACATGTTAATGTGCCCTGGCTGGTGTGGCTCAGTGGATCAAGCGCCCGTCTGTGAACCAAAAGGTCACCGGTTCGATTCCCAGTCGGGGCACATGCCTGGGTTGTGGGTCGGGTTCCCAGTGGGGCCATGTGAGAGGCAACCAAAGTTTCTCTCCCTTTCTTTCTCCCTTCCTTCCCCTCTCTCTAAAAAATAAATAAGAAAAAAAAACCTTAAAAAACATAATTATTAATGCCTTACTACGTTCTTAGGAAATAATAGAAATCCTCAAAGACAGATAAATATATAAATCCATTAAAATCATGAGCTGAAACTAGGGTGGAGATCTGGGAGCAACAGCTAATTAAAGTTTTGGGTTACCCCGGGGTAACCCAATATGAAGGCTGAGAACAGAACTGAACCCAGATCCACTGTAGGGAGGGGAGCGGAACCTAGGACTCCCAGGTGAAATAGACACAACTGAAGGAAACAAATGTGCTCACAGGTGTCAAATCTAATGAGGAAGGAAAAATTTCAAATTTAGAGACTTGGGATTCCCAAAGACTCTCCAAATACGAGTTCACAATCAAAGATCTGCCAAGTTAAGAAAAAAACCACTGTGACTAGGAATCACCAAAACAGCAAATTTAGAATCCCGAGAACTTCAGATGTTAGAATTATCAAATAATTATAATAATTACTAAAACTGCAGAATATTTTTCTCTACCAGACAGTATTTCAAGTGCTTCATTGTATACTGATTCATTTAATACTCACACAAATCTGTGAGATAAGTATTGTTCTTATCCCCACTTTAAGGATAAGAAAACTGAGACACAAGGGGTTTGAAATACCTTGTCTAAAGTTACACACTGCTAAACTGAACATCAGCGTTCTGACTCCAGAGTTCATGCTATAAACTGCTGACTATAGGGCCTCCCATGTGATGATAATTTGTGAAATTTTTAAATAAGTTCAAAGCTGATTTTTCCCCATTTTAAAATTATTTTTAATTGTGGTAAAATGCACATATGAGGGGGTACCCCCCAAAACAGAATTTATTTATAAAAAAGTGTGCATTTATTCTTACATGTTTAAACTTCAGTCACCTTCAAAGTACTCTCCATTTGATGCAATACACCTATCAAGACTTTTTTGCCCCTGCTCAAAACAGTTTTTGAACTCGTCAATTTTGATGCCTTTTAGTGCTTCTGCCTTTTTTCTTTCATCTCTTTCACATTGGTAAAATGTTTCCCCTTGATGAATTTTTTCATCTGAGGAAACAAAAAATAGTCACTCGGGTGAAATCAGGTGAATAGGGAGGATGGGACATGGAGGTCATGCCATTTTTGGTCAAAAACTGCTGAGCATTCAGCACAGTGTGGGCAAAGAGTTTGAAAGAGTCTTCAAAAAAAGACTGAGTTCGCTGAGGCCACCGCAGCCTGTCCCTATGCCAGCTGGTACACTGGAACAGGTGGCTTCCTAGACCACCCGCCTAGTGGGGGAAGTCTGTACTACGAAGGGCCCGCCCTCCAGAAGATAATTCCAGTTTTTTGGGGTCCCCCTTCATGACATAAAACTTGCCATCTTAACCTTTTTTAAGCATATGGTCCGATCGTATTATTGTTCAGATTTTTGTGCAACCATCACCACCGTTCATCTACAGAACTATTTTTACCTTGCAAAACAGACACCGTATAACCATTCAACAACAATCCCCCATGTCTCCCCCCACCCCAGCCTCTGGCAACCACAATTTACATTCTGTCTCTATGAATATGGCTACTCCAGGCACCTCATGGTAGAATTATACCATGTGGAATTATACAAAATTTGCCTTTTTGTGTCTGGCTTATTTCACTTAGTATAGTGTCTTCAACGTTCACATCTTCATCAACACTTGTTAGGTTCTGTTTAAAAGTGGATATTTTAATAATCAACCAAAAATGACAGGTGGTTTTGAAGAACCAAACAAGAGCTTTTAGAAATAAAAACTAATTTTTTAAATTCTCACCTGAGGATGTTTTTATTGATTTAAAAGAGAGAGAGAGAAGTCTCAATGTAAGGCAGAAATATTGATTGGTTGCCTTCCTTACGTGCTCTAATTGGGGATCAAACCCACAACCTAGATAAGCACCCTGAATGGGAATCAAACTGAAGAAATTACTAAATTTGCAGCAGAAAGAGATGATGAGATAAAAAAATATGAAAACAAGGCTAGGAACAATGGAAGCTAAAATGATAAGGTCTAACATATCCAATTAGAGACCCAGAGAGAGGGAATAGAAAGAATGAGAAACAATATCGAAAGAGATAACAGCTAAGATATCAAAACTGATTAAAGACATGAATGTACAGGTACAGCATATGCCACCAGAGTGTATGTATACCCATACAAACAAGGTGGAAACATTAAAACAAATCCTCACCTAGGCACATTATAGTAAAACTTCAAAACAGCACATGGGAGGTGGGGGAGAAGAACTCTAAAGCAGCCAGAGAGAAAATCAAGATCACCTACAGTACCACAAAACTACCACAATTAGACTAACAGGATATTTCCCCACAGCAAGAAAGGAACTAGAAGGCAGTGGAATTGTATCTTCAGTGTGCCAAAAGATAGTAATTGTCGATCAAGAACTGTGAACCTTACAAAACTATCTTTCCAGAATAAAGGCATTGCCCTGACTGGTGTGACTCGGTGGGTTGGACATCATATTGCAAACTGAAAGGTCACCAGTTCAATTCCCCATCAAGGCACATGCCTGTGTTGTGGGCCAGGACACTAGTTGGGGGTGTACAAGAGGCAACTGATTGATGTTTCTCTCATACTCTCTTTCTCTCAAGTTTCTCTCCCTCTCTTTCTCCTGCCCTTCCCCCTCTCTAAAAGTAAATAAAATCAGTTTTAAAAATAAAGGTATTTTTAGGAAAGGAAAAACTGAGTGTTTAATACCAACAGATGTTCTCTAAAGGAACATATGAAGTATATACTTTAAGAAAAAGAAAAATGATCCTAAAAGGAAGAACTGAGATACAAGAAGGAATAGTGAAGCAATTGGTAAAAAATGTATATAAACCTAAACAAACTTCATCTACATAAAATAATGTCTATTTTGTGGGTTAATTTTTAAAAACCTAACTAAAATAGGATAACAATAGTATATAAGTCAGATGGGGAGTTAGTTGTAGTTAAAATATTGTGAAGTGCTTATGCTGCTCAACAAGGAAGTTTAAATGTTGATTAAAGTTATATGAGTATATAAAGTGTAGCTACAGTATTCTAAATGCTCAGAAGAACAGAAGTAATGTTTACCTTCCAAAACAATAATAACAAGAAATAGATTAAGGAAAAACTAAAAACCAAATAATCCCAAAAGAAGGAGAAGAAAGAGAAGGAGAAGAGAAAGTACAGAAAAATGGAACAAGTAAAATGCACAAAGTAGGATAGTAAAAACAAAAGTATCAATAATGAACAAATCAATACATCACAATAAATGTCAAACTGACTAATATTTATAGTCAAAATGGATGCAAATGTAAAACTAAATCACCTGTTATTTATGAGACACACCCAAAACATTACATTATAGAACCATTAAAACTAAAAAGGTTGATAAAGGTATGGAAAGCAACTACTCAGCCAAATTTAAGCTGGTGAAGCTTTATAAACATCTTTTTAAAATAGAGATTTAAGACAAAAAGACAAAATTGCCTTTAAGATAAAGAGAATCACTACATAATCATAAAAAGTTTAATTCTCCAGAAAGATAATAAGTTAAAACTTGTAAACAAAGAAAAAGAAAAAGGAAGAAGAAAAAAGCAATCCCTTTGTCACCACTGGCATTGGCTATCACACCAATTTCCTACTCTCAAATGGTTTTTAAGAGAAAAAAATAAGCACTCTGCTTTGCCATAGAAATCTACAACCAAGTAACAGACTTGGCTCAAGATGGTGAGGAAAACAGTTCCTCTTTGCAGAAAAATGTAGCTAATCAATGTGAACCACTTACTAGTCCATGAAGTAAGTCTCAATCCATTTCAAAAATAGCTTGAGCACCCACCAGACCCGGATTGGTGCTCCCATCAATTGCCACACTGCCTTGCCTGCATTCCCCACTCTTCCACCTCTAGGCTGTAGTCATTGGCCTGATTTCCTGCTTTGGGCCAACCCAGCCCTGGCCCCTTTCGTTTCCCTGGTTCTAAAACTGTGACAACTGCCATCACCTCTTCTCCTAACACCACACTGGAAACAGGGCTGGGTTTTGGCTTGGGTGGTCTTCGTCACACCGTGGTGGGAACCACAGTAGCTCATGCACCCAGAGCCGGCAGCTGTACTCACAGAGCTTTTGTTTCCCTGGGGCTGCCTGGAAATTATTGTCTAATGGGACAAATGTTGATTCGTGAAAGTTAAGAGGCAGGAAGAAGCCAGCATATAAATTACTTACCCCTCTTCCCCAGGATGGAACTATTCAGAGCAGCCCTGGTTCTCCAGAGACAATCCTTGTGATTCAGTGATCAGTGAGTTGCTTATGGAGCTGTGGTCAGTGCAGTATCACATGACTTTATGTTTGCTTTCCTTCTGTCCCTGCCAGGCTACCCTTCCCCATTACTCCTGCTTCCCTGGGATTGAGCATAACAAAGTGTTCAGATGTTAAACTTATAATAGATAGGAAAGCATGACAGAGACTTATACATCAGTTCTGATGTCCTCTTCTTGTCTCCACATTGAGAAAAGCATGGATGATTTCTTACTTTTCTTCTTTGTTTGCAGTTCAGGCTTCAGGAGTAGGAAAGATTAGAACAGCAATCCATTGTATCTTTGCTCCTTTATCTATAAACTGCTTAAATTTTTTTTCTGTATTCTTCATTTCTTGTCATGTTGCATATGTCCTTGATATATCAGTGTCAAATATTATGTAATGTGAACCTGAATTATTTTCTAGGCACTGAAATTAAAACAAAATGCTTCTTTAAAAAGAAATGTAAGTTTAACTTAGAAAACTTAAGTTTTCTCCCCGGCTGGTGTAGCTCAGTGGATTGAGCGCGGGCTGGGAACCAGAGGGTCCCAGTTCGATTCCCAGTCGGAGCACATGCCTGGGTTGCGGGCCAGGTCCCCAGTGAGGACCATGTGAGAGGCAACCATACATTGCTCTTTCTCCTTCCTTTCTCCTCTCTCTGAAAATAAATAAATAAAATCTTTAAAAATAAAAAAGAAAACTTAAGTTTTCTAAGACACCTGAGCTAAGACTATCAACCAGATTAAGCTCTCTGATGGTACTGCTATTCAGTTAGAAGGTAATCACGAACAATAATATTTAAAGTATAAATATATGTGTGATGTTAAAAACACTTCTAAGTAATTTATAGGTCAAAAAAAAGAAATTATGAAGAAAAATATACTTAACATAGAACGATCTGGTCTGTCCAAAAGGTATCCAGTCATGTAATATGAAAAATAGAGACATTTATTGTAGATGATACAAGATACAAAAAACATTGTACATAAGACAATGATGCCTCAGTCCCCTTCAAAGTAGGTGCCTTGGGACCTCACACAATTTTCCCAATCTCCATCAGCTTCCTCCTTGTATTTTGCTGAATCTCATCAGTGGTCTGAAATCTCTTCCCTTTCAAAGGTGATTTTAGTTTTGGGAAAAGCCAGAAGTCACAGGGATCCAAATCTGGGCTATAGGGGTTCCTGGGTCACCTGGGTGATTTGATGTTTCGCCAAAAAACTCTTCATGAGTGTTGGGGAGCTTTGTCCGGCAAAGCTCTCCTGGCCACCACAGATGAGAATAAATCTACCAAGACATGATCTGCATGAGGAGAAAAGGCTGACCAGTCTCTCAGAGGAGAAAGGTGTCAAGCCCTCTCTCAATGGACTTTTACTGAGTGTAGCTTGCATAGGGATGCATATCAAAGAAAGAAGGTGTGGTTCACAGATGACATTTCTTGGATCATGGGGGTCCTTTTGAGTCAGAGTCTGGAAGACAGGGTGACACCGATCAGCCATAAAACCTGGGGAAACAAACTTATTTTGTGCTTGGACCCTTAACATTTAAAATCAGGACATTCTTAGCCAAGCAGGTTTCACAGGATTTTATGCATTCTTTCTCAGGCCTAATTGCCTCCTCCACCGGGAACTGCTGGTTCCGGCACAGGGCTGCACCCGCCTCTTTGGCACTGTTTCAGGCCAGAATCAGGTGGGGGAAGCAAGGCAGCCAAGAGATTAGGAGACTTCTTATGGATAGAATGAGGACTCACGCTATGATAAAGCCAAGGGGTGAGGGACTTTTGTGATGCGGATTCCAGCCCACGAAATCCATGGAGGGGACCGTAGCCGATCGGGTGAATAAATCTCACACGGAGACATGCTGGGAGAAAGACCCCAGTGCCACAGGACCAATTCCTCTATCTCAGGAAAAGGACCACGGGCGTGGCTTAGCCGAGTTTTTATTAGGAAGCTCAGGACACAGAAAAATGGGAATGGCTATTCATTAACTATGCAAGTGGTTCTGGGCAACCATTAGCATAATCCCTTGGCTCCAGGGGAAGGGTCCCAGCAAGTTAACAAGTCTTAGAAAGTAAATTAATCCAATTTCCCTTCAAGGAATTCTTTTTTCCATGAGCATGATTTTTACGCCGGCCCGCACAGGAGTATTCATTTCCACAGAGCCAGGCTTGAGATGTGGAAATTCCCAGGAGGTTATGTTTTTATCATGCAGATGAAAAGAATTCCTGTCACACTTTTTTCCCTCCTCCATAATCCCCTAAGTCCTTCCCTTTGATGGCCCCTTCATGACTATGCCTGTCTTAAGTTGTTCCTTCCTTGAGGAATCTTACCCATCATTGACTATCCAGCCATCCTCCAGGGGGCAAGCAGGATGAAATAAAGGGGGCAGAGGCTGTGCCCCTGCCAGAAAGATAAGTTTTGTCTTCTTAGTGGCTTATGGTCTCAAGTCCCCTAGCCATGGGGTCTTTTCACCTGTCGGCAAGGTTTCAGCTCCTGAAACCAGAAAGGATGGTTCCCAACGCATGGGACATGATGCATGAGTAGGTGTGTTGTCATGATGAAATTGCCAATCACCAGTTGCCCATAGCTGTGGCCTTGTGAATCATCCAAATAGTTTCTGTGGAGGAATGTTCAAGCTTAACATAAAATTTGATGCAGATCCGTTGCTCTACTTGCTCAGTCATCTTGAATGCCACAGCCACATGGTACACATGCTCACTCAAGGGCGTCTACTGCCTCCATTGACTGGTACAGTGAAGTCATCATTGTTCGCACATGTGCATTCCAGTCCACTCTCCTTGGCTGCCAGGTTACATTGATGTCACACAAACCATTCTCATTATATTAACAAGGGCTGGACTTTTTCCTGACAGACCTCATTTTTAAGAAAGATAGATATATGATTGATAGATAGATGATAGATAGATAGATAGATAGATAGATAGATAGATAGATAGATAGATAGGTAGATAGATAGATACTTTTAAAATACTTCCATGGAATGCTTTAGGGTGACATTCAGCAGCTAAACTTGAAGTGCTTGTGCTCTTTCTGGATCTGGACTTGTGCTAAGATGTGCCTATCCTTGCATTCCATACTCAGGACATAAGTGATTCCACAGGGGTGGCCAAGGGGAAACTAGACAATATACTATGGCTAACACAGAGATTCTCACAGCAGACCCTCATCATTTCCAGAAGGGAGGGTATGGAGAGAACTTTGGTGGGTAAAAATCTTCCCCCTTTCCACAAGGAAATAAGGGAGCTGAATCCCATAAGATAAGCCAGAACATGGGCCTGGTTGTCACAGCTCTGAGTCCAGAGCTCTCTCCATCAGAATGTCTTTACCTAAATACCAGCTATTACACCGTAATAAAGCTCTGAGTACAAACTTGGGCCAGGTGCTAGGAGAGGCATGAGAGGAAGATGAAGAGGATGCAGCCTGAGCCCATTAGTGTGGTGGGTGCACTCTCCCTTTCCACTGAGGACTTAAGACTAGGTCTCCCCTGGCTGAGCTGAAATACCAAAAATGTCTGGCCAGAACAAAATGGAGCAGACCAGAGTCGGGCAAAGCAGACCAGAGCAGAGCAGTGCTATCTGGCCAGCAAGGCCTGGCCCCAGGGCTGCCTCACAGCCATGCTGTAGCAAAATTGAGCTGTTTTTGCACTGAATAAAGTTTTCTTCTTTACTGCGCCCTAAATTGGGAACTCCTATTGGCGTTGAATTGGCACCAAGGACCACCTACCATCAGTTGACACCTTGGACTTTACGTTCGAGTTAGAGAAGATGTACAATAAACAAGTAAATAAATATATCTCTAGAGATCAGTGCTTTGAAAACAAATAAAGCAGGATAAGAAGAAAGTGTCTAAGCTTGTGGAAGCTGTTATTATAAACAGGAGGCCAGGGAAATCTTTTCTGAGGAGATGGCATTTGAGTAGAGATCTGAGTGAAAGAGGAGAATGAACACTGTGAACATCTGGATGAAGGGAATTCTAGTAGAGAAAAAGCATATGCAGAAGTCCTGAGACAGGAGGAGGCTGATATAAGGAGAACAATTAGAAAAAGTGGAATGAGTGAGCAAAAGGAGAGTGTTAGAAAAAGAAGACATCCACAGGGGTCAGTACATAAGGTCTTCTGGGCAACTGTGAGGGGTGAATAAAATAAACTGGGAAGTTCTGAGTGAAAGAATAACATAATCTAATTTTTTAAGATGTCATTTACATACAGTAAATTTTTAGTGCAGAGTTCTTCTAATTTTGACAAATGTGTACAAGCATGCAACCACAACTCCATCACCCCCAAAAGTCCCCTTGCCCTTTGTAGCCTCCTCACCCCCACCTATAACCCCTGGCAGCCACTGACCTATTTTGTGTCCCTACAGTTTTGTTTTTTCAGGATTTCATGTAAATGGAGCTGTATAGTAGGCACCTTTTCAAGTCTGAATTCTTTCACTCCACATGATACATTTGAGATTCATCCATGTCGGCACATGGAACTCTCATTACTGAGTGGTATTCCGCAGTATGGACATACAACAGTTTGTTCATCTACTCAGCAGTTGAAGGGCATTTAGGTAGTTTTGAAGCAAAGAGCTCCCGTGGGTCTTTTGTTCTGGGTTCTTTTTGCCCATTGCCTCTAAAAACTGTGGCTCTCAATGCCAAAGTTTGGTAAAAAGGAAAGGAATGACTTAATTAAGTTACACAAGTTTAGAGTAATGGCAGAATTTTGCCATTAAGTCTCACTCCCTTTGAACACCCACAAAGACACACAGTCCTGCCACCCCCCTTTGTCCAGTCAGGCCAGTCTCAGAGCATGCCAGTCAGAAGAGCCACCTTCCAGAGGAAAAAAACAAACAAACAGGAGTCTGAAGTTCACTTCTCCTGGCAAGCGGTGGAGGGGGGCGCCAGGGAGAAGCCACCTCCCTGCCACATCACAGGTCAAAGTCACGCCCCTCTCCCTAGCCCAGGCAAACTATTCAGCATTACTATGAAGCTAGCCTGCTGTTATTGATATACAAAGTGACTCTCAATTGTTGTGCTATGGCTCTTCCCAGCCCCAAGCCAGACTTGTGGGGGGGTTTTGGGGCTTCTCAGCCTACACCCATTCTGAACCTCATTTTGTAACAGGGTACAGCCAGCAGGGACCCCAAATGGGGATTTGTAATGGGGTCCAGAACTCAGGGTGTCCAGGAAATATTAGAAGAAAAAAAATATATATATATATATGATGTCCTCACCCCCACAAGTCTGAGCTAGGGGATGGGACACACGACCAGGGCCATTGACAGCTGTTTTGCATAGCAACCATTTTGCAGATAACCTCTAGAATGGTCATTTAACATATCTATAACCTTTAACTGGTTTCATAGATATGTTAAATAGCTGTGGCCATGCTTTGAGCCAGTGGATGGAAGTGACTTCAACCCATGATGTTACTGGGAGGCAACTCCCCCTGGCTACAGAGCCTGAGTAAGAGCTTGGAGATGATTGGATCCACACTACAGGGCCACACCTGCCCGGACTTACTATGGCAGCCCAGTAAAGCTGGAAGAATATGGGAATGCTGACAGGTGTAGCAGACTATGGGAGGAGTCGGAAATGGGGCTGCAGAGGAAGATTGGTGCTGGGATTTAAACCCAGGTGCACCAGCCATACTGGGCTTTTTGGGACCACACAGCTTTGGCAAAAGTTGGGACCATGCAGCTTTAGGGTGCTTCCTTTTTGCCACGTGGCTTTGCCTGGAAGAAAAGGGGTGAAAGGACTCTTGCTGGCGGGCCATGAGCAGGTGCCACATGGTTTTGGATTAACTGGAGATCGTGGTGGCGACACAGCTGATGGTGCCGGAGGGGCTGCCTGAACCACAGACTTCTACTTCTTTTCCTGAGATACAGTACCCCAGACTGGGCAGAGGGGAGAAGGAAGGACTGTGCGTTTGTGGGTATTCTAAAGGACTTTAGTATTTTTAATGAAGATTAAGTCATTACTCTAAGTCTGTATAACTTTTTAAATAAATAATTCCTTTCCTTTTCACCAGTCTGTGGCATTGAGAGACGTCTTTTCCTGGCGGAAGACAAGGCAAATCTAGTACAGGGGTGGGGGGACCCCCGGAGCACAAGGGTGGGACCATTCGGTAATAGTATATCATTCACTCCCCCCCCCGGGTCTGTTCTGTAACAGTTTCGTACCTGTTACAGTTTCTTGGTTTTGGTGTGACAAAATAAAGCCTCTGTAAACATTTGTGTACAGGTTTTTATGTAAACTTAAGTTCTCATGAATCATTTCTAACAAGGATGCAGTAACAGCAAATGAATTTACTCTCCCATCCAAAACAACTAAAAAGCTGGAGGAAATACTGTTAGTGGTTTTCAGACATAGGACATCAGACAGCACAGGACAGTGACCTGCCGCAGTACAGGAAAGGGGACTCAGGCAGAGCCTGGCAACTTCCTGGAATCAAGGAGATGGAGGTAAGAAGTCAAAGAGGCCGAAGTGGGTAGAGCTTACCTGGAGAAGTCCCGGAGAAGACTTTCACAGAGAAAGAGAGCTTAGTAAGCTACATAGGGTCCCTCAGATATTTGGCTTCTGATCAACATAAGTGTGTGATGAAATTATCTGGGGCTAAGGAAGAACGACCAGAAGGGATTGGCAAAAACAATCGCCGGAGCTCATAGAGACACAGGAATAGGAACATTGTCACCAACTAGAATGGAAAATTTTGTAATTGATGGGAGATAAGGAAGAGAATTGCCTCGGTAGCAGGGTGAGATCAGACCTAGAAGAAAGGCTGCCTTGTGTCAGTTCTACAGGTTGTTCCCCCTAATCCTTTCCGGTGTTTTTTTCCCTGTCCTCAGGTAGTTTCCTCCCACATCCAGCTAGCTATACTGGAGACCCAGATGGCCCTCTGCAGACCTCCAGCCCTGCGAATTCTAACTGCCTTAGCCTTCCCAGATTCTCTGCACCCCTCATCAACTCAGAGAGAGCTCTGGGCTTAGCCCAGGTCCCCGCCCTGCACTGTAGCCTGGAGATGCTCTCCAGGCCATAAGCTGGGCCAGTAGTAAAGCTCATCCCATTTGTTTCTCCCTCTCGGGACTCGTCGTCCTCCACTCCCGATTGTCCTATGTCTGAAAAAACACTATATGGTATATTTTTTTCCCATTTTTTTTTAGTTGTTTGTGGTATAAGAGTAAATGATCCCCAAGATTCCATCTTGGCCAGAGGCAGAGTTGACATCACCTAATTTTATTCTAAAGGGTCACACTGGAGACTAGATTAAGAATGGGCAGGGGCAACAGTAAGAAGACCAGTGAAGGAGCTATCACAGGAATCCTGGTGAAAGCCAGTGGTGACCTGGTCCAGGATTGCAGGGATGGTGGTGGTGGTGAGGAGTAATTGAGTTCAGGATGTATTTTGAACACACGAGTGATGAGATTTGCTAATAAAAGGAATTGAGATGTGAGAGGAAATAAGAAGTCTTGGTAAACTCTATTTTTGGCCTGAATCACTAGGTGAACAGGGAAGATGAGGGAGGAGCAGGCTTGGGGATGGAATGAGGTGAGATCATGAGTCCAGTTTTGAACAGTTGACTTAACCATGTCTACAAGGAAGTCATTTTAACACACACACCACGCCCTCCCCAGGTCTGCCCCACTCAGCCAACAGCCTCTCCTGAGCAGGAACAGGAGGGTGAATGCTCAATGATGGCCACACCCCAGCTTGCCTCCGGTCCCACTGGCAATGCCTCAGTGGTGCTTTGCTTGGACAGTCCTTTTTAAGTACTGAAACATTTGTGCAAACTGTTACCTGGCTTAGAAACTACTCACATTTATGGCCAGCACTTTGAAGTTTTAAAGTACTTAACTCCTACTGTCTTGTGAAATCCTCACAAGAACACCAGTATTTGGTACAACCCGGCCCCATTTGCAGCTTAGGGAACTGAGGCTCAAAAAGGTCAGGGGGCATGGCCAAGGCCATTTCACTGAAATGATAGAGTGAGAACTTGAACCTAGACCCCTGGATTCTAAGTCCAGGATTGCTCTTTCCCATACCTGCACTCAGCTGTTAGCACAGGTCGATGGTTTTGTTTGAGTGATGAGCTGTGACAGAACACCTTACTCCTGCCACATGGGCTGTTCCTGTCACCATGTGTGCAGGCACAATTAGAATACTTGAAAGGGAATGGCCAACCACCTAGGAGGTGGGAGCATTGGGGGCCCTAAGCTGGAAGGGTGTTGAGCTGTCTCTGGCTTCAATCTTAACCCTGCCCTATAAACAGTCTAATAATGGAGTAGGAACCAGAGACCTTGAGGCCGAGTCTTTCAATCTCTTGCCCTAAACCCCCTGCATATTTACCCATATTCATTTCCCCTTGACCTCCTTTCCCTGTTGCAGTGGCAGAGGTATGATCCCACCTGTCTAAACCCAATCATTCCACTTGGCCTCTGGGTCTCATCTTCTCAGGTCTACCCAAAGGACACTTTACTCTCTCTCAGCCCCCAGAGCCTTTCCCACTCCAGCACCTCTTCCCCACCTGCATTTAACCCTGCTTTTCAGTCTTCCATCTTAAAAAGAAAAGCATCCACCCTTCGTCCTACTTAGGCCAATGCCCTTTCTACCCTTCACAGCTAACTTATTTGAATTGTAACCTCATGCTCTGGTGCCGCTCGCCGCTACCGCTGACCTGGAATCAAACTTCTGCCACCTCCCACTCGTGGTCATCCCATTCCACTATGCTGAGCTCACTGGAGTCACCAACAGCCTTCATGAGGACTGATCCTTAAGTTAATGATGGACATTCTCTTCTAAACACTTCTTGCTCCCTTGACCTCAAAAACTTCGCTCTGCTTGCCCTTGGGCTCTTCCTCATCCACCCCCTTTATGACCTACCCTCATCCAACCGGCACCTGAATGTGAGAGCCCAGCTTTCCCGTAGTCTGAACAAACCACTTACTCCTAAGATCTAGACCCTTGTTTTCGACTGTTTATTATTCTGGTATCCAATGGGCAAATGCGACATTTTCATAAATGAACTTACCCTCTCCTCCCCATCCCCCAATATGCCGCTCTCCTCAGCTCCCTTTCAGGGTAAACTTACCTCTAAGTACCCAGTCATCTATAGGAGAAACTTAGAAGTCATCCTAACCACCTTATACTCTTAGCTCCCTGAAACTGAGCTCTGGATATTTCACTTCCTAAATTATGTCAGCCCTTGCACTTCTTCCCATCCTCTTCCTGCCATACCTCTGGCTTGAGCAACCACATTGGCCCCACACTCCACCCTCTCTTTGCCTGCCATCTCTAACTCAATCCCATCTCTCCCCTGCTGAAATTTTCCAATGGCTTCCATTGCCTACAAAATAAAATGTATACCCTCTGGCATGGCCTGCAAGCCCTGCATGACCTAGACCCTGCCTACCCTGCCTGCTGCCCACCTCCTCCTCCCCACTCCCCACCATGCCATCTGTGCTTTAGCTGCAGCTGCACCTCTTGCAGTCCTGTCTGTCATCTCACAAACTGCTCTGTGTTCACCCAAACACATTTCTTTGTTCTGCTGGGCACCCAGGGACTACATTTGCCAATCTCCCTTTAGGAGACCATAGAGGCAGAATGATGTGACCATCTTCCAGGCCTGACCCATGAAAATTGCAATACACCCTCCTCTTTCACTCCTTCCCCATCAGCCAGCTGCATCTTTGAAATGCAGTCTGAGGTGAATCCACTGAAGAGAAGGATATGGTATGTTGAGAAATCACGGTGTGATAAAGTCCAAGAGTATAAGCAGATACAGACTACACACACACACACATGTATCCCCAATTTCTTCTCAGCCTGGCCTTATGGCCAGGAGCTAGAAACTTCTGAAAGCAGGAATGCTTGGATAATCTAGGTTAAAATAATTTAAGATGCACAACATGAAATGTGCATGGGTAGGGTCATTCTCAAGGTATAAGCCTAAGGTTCCTCCTTCCCCCACCCCTAGATAGCTTGTTCCCTGGAACAGAAGCTAGAGGGACCAGCCATGCAAAGCCTGCTGTGCCCATAGACTCCAGTCTGTAAGCTGTTTTGTGCTCTTCCTCTTTAAAGTTGCCTTTGTTCATTTGAAGCAGATTTCACCTGGGTCCAAATGGAAAGCTGGGATCGGGGGCAGCCTGAGGAAGGGGTATGATGGCATTTAGTGCTACCGGAATCATTATCCAGCTCATCAGCACGGGGAGGGTCCTGGCAACGATTTCAGCGTTAAATTCCCATCTTTCCAACCTCTCCAGGGAAGGTATAGGCACTAATATGATTTGGGTGCCTGTGACTATGCCAGACCTTCGTAGGCCTTTTATATGTGATATCTCACCTAGGCAGGTAACATTTTCAACACGAAGAGACCAGGCCTCACAGAAGAAAGAAACTCACCCCAATTACAGTTAGCAGGTAACACAACTGGAACCAATACCCAATACCCAATACCCAATTAGCCAAAAACAAAGACCACAAACTATGTCTATTCAACATAATTTTTATTTCATCCAAGGCAAAGCTAAATAAAAATTCTACAATGCAAAATTGTTGTAAAGGCGACAGTCTGATCACATCCATTCTGTGCTTGAACACAAGTCAGTGCTGAAAGTGTGCACAGCTGTGCCTCCCAGAGGCACCTTGGACTTGAGGCCTCCCAAGGCCCCCTGCTGCATCATTTTGATTCATAGTTATACAGGAAATTGACTGTGGGTATTGTTGTCATCCAAGCCAGAGGAATAAACCATGCATAAGATAGTCAAAAGCACTGCGTATTAGGTGGGAAGTGAGAGGTTAGCGGCTCCAACCTGGGACAAAGCAAAGTGAAGCAAGCTGCAGATTTTTCCAGAGAAGTGCCTCCTCTTCTACCACACCCCCTCCCTTGCCTCAGCACTCTGATGGGAGCGGTCTAGGACAGTGAGATTGAGTCATGGAGTTATGGAGCCCAGGAGTATGGCCGGTCTTCCCCTCTGTTTCTTGGCCTTTCTCAGTCCCAGGCGCCCCAGCAGGTTTAGCTGAGGCCAGAGAAGTAGTTCCTGAAATGCAGTCTCCCCACCTCAGGCACACGCAGCCTTCACGCCCCTGTCTCTGCAGAGCCCACCCACTCTCCACTCATGCATTTCCACGCGCACACTCCATGCCCCTCCGCTTTACAGATGGGGAAAGCTGAGCCCAGAGAAGAAGCATGGCCCGCCTACTAGGCACACCCTCATCTGTCACCATCTCGGGAACACACTCTCACACCTTTACGTCACCTCCAGCTCTGGTCAGCCAGCCAGATGTGAAAAGTCTGAGCTCCATCAGCTCCTCTCCCAGACCTCTCTGTCATCACAGGTTCATTCTGGCTGCCGTATGCTCAATTCTTACATGAGGAGAAACTCAAGGCCTGGAATACTGAGGCCCTGTTTTGAGGTCAAGGATGGGAAGCTGAGAAAGACTTTGTCTTTGGTCTTACTCACTTTACAGTTGGCACAGCTGCATGCATCCAGGGCTCCCAAAATCCACTTTGTAAATGGTTCTGTCTAGCCCACAAGTCCTGAAAACACCCTCGCCAGCCCTGGACATCACCTTGGAGACCGGCATACATTGAGGGCCTATATGGGAAGGTGGCTTTGCGTTCTACTGCAAATCCATGTCAATGTCTCTCCATGGGTATAATCCCAGCATTGGGGCAGGACAGTCCTTTGTTGTGGGGACTTAATTTAGCTTTCTTAGTCCTGATTTACAAAGTGCCAGTAGACAATCCCAGGCATTGGGGCAACTAAAAGTGTCCCCTACTGTCCCAATCACCTCTTGAAAACCACCAACCAAAAGCCATGGACAAGAAGCTTTAAGCATCAGAGCCAATGTCTCTAACATCACAAAGACTAAAATAATTCCAAGGAAGGAAAGTGGGAAGAGGGGGAGGGAGAGAGAGAGAAGGAGGGAAAGAGAGGTAGGCACCGGGATGGGATACAGAGAAGAGGACAGGACAAACTTGGAACAATCCCACCAATTATACCTGGCCTCCTAGATCTCTTTCCAAGTCCAAAAAACTTTTTAAACAGAAACCTGCCGAGCCTCACAACACTCCTGTGAGGCAGGTATGCATTATTACACCCATCTCACAGATGGGACAGATGGCCCGCCCACTATCAGCAGCAGAGGCAGGAGTGGAGAGGATGGCGTGCCCTCTCCCCCCGCTCTGTGTGCCTGGGGTGCCTCTCAAGTACGCCTCTCCTCAGGAAGGGGAGCCCAAGACCTCGCCCAACCAAATGTTGAAGCTGGGAAAGGAGAAAGCAGTTTTGCATGACGGCAGCTACAAAAATTTTCTAAATGGCTAGTTGCTCTAGTCTGTCTGATCCCGAAACCAGGAAACTTTGAACCAGAGCCCAGGATGAGTTCTGGGTGTCAAAGCACAGAAATGACAAAGGCAGATCAGACTAGGACCCATGGGCCCATCGGGCTAGGCACAAGCCATAGGCCACAGCCCTGGTGCCCTGCAGGTGCTACCGTCACTCATTCTCTCCCCACCTCCACCCTTGTGGAAGCTGGCTGCTGCTTTCTGGAAGGGAGAGCCCTGAGGCAGTGCCCATACTCTCTGGTAAAGGGGCAACTCCCCCTCATCCCTCCCAGGGGCCCAGAGAACAAGTCTCAGAAATTCTATAAGAGAGCAAAGGAGTGGGAGCAGATGGTGGAGACCTCCACTGTCACAAGTCCATGCCATCTCTCACCTCCCCGTTTCTACCCCACAGACAACACAAAAGGACTGTCATCAGGAGGGCCCACTCTCAACACTACTACATCCTTTGTCAGGGACCCCCATGGGAGCGCTGGGCACTGCCTCGGTCACTGGCCCAGGGGCTGTTGGTGACACAACCCCAGCTCCCTGATCCACTGCATGACCCAGGGTGAGGGCCATTGGGAATCCCTCACCAGTGCCACCCCAGAGACAACTGCTATGTAAGGGCTGAAGAGGGGAGGGAGGGGATGAGCTAGGACCCGGGAGCTAAGGCACAGTCTAGCGCCACACACGGGGGTGCGCAAACCAGTTCCTGGAAAAGCAAAGGAAAACTGAGGCACTTTCTCCTCGCTCCTCCCTTATCCTGGGATAGGAGAAGGGATGGAACAGCTGAGCAGAAAGCAGCCAGAAAACCCAAGGGCCCTCTCATCCAAAGGAAGAGAATCCCTGAGGTGAAGGACAAGATGTGTTGGGGGGCACAGGAGGAGCAAGCCAACAGGAGGGGAGGTGTAACACCTCGAGCAAGATGATGCCACCTGTCGCGTCAGGGAACGAGCAGGGCAGAACCAGAGTTGGGGTTCCCAGCAGTGGCGACGGTCCTGCCAGTGCTGGCAGCGCTGGAGCGGGCGTTCCCGTGGCCACAAGGCCCAGGACACTGGCTCTCCCACCTCTGCAGCTCTGAAATGCGAGGGAAAGGGTAGGCAGCACCCCAGTGCTTCAGAAAGGCCCAGCAGGCCCCTTCATGAGCCCCTCAGGAACCAAGAGATCAGAGGAGCAGGCTAGGTAGGCCAGGACCCTCTCAACACCAAGGCAGCCCCCCACCCCGCCACCCCTTAGGAGGTTTCAGGATTCAGAACAGCAGGGCTGGGGGGAGCAAGGGTTACAGGCCCTGGGCAGGGAGGCACCCTGCCGTGGGGAAGATAAAGAGAAGAGCCTCACTATGGGGGCCAGGAACCCGTCAAAGCTCTCACTGTAGGCCCCCCTCCAGTAGCCTCCCACCCTCGGATCCTGCACCGAGTCCTCTAGGCCACTCCCACCATCAAAAAGGTTAGTAATCCATACATAAGGCCCACCCACTGGGGCAGCCTTCACTAGTCCCCCAAGTCTCTCTAAAAGAGAAATCTGGAGGAAAATCAAGGCATTGTTCTTATAGGGTAGAGAGATTTAAGGAGAACCACCTATCCAGGTGTTGGGGGACAGACCCCCTACCCTCTGAGCCTCTCCTTTTCTTTCCTGAACCTTCCACTGCCTGTCCACCCCCCACCGACCCTCATCCCTGGGGAGCCCTGGCAGGGGAGG
Organism: Micronycteris hirsuta; assembly: GCA_004026765.1. Classification (NCBI taxonomy): domain Eukaryota; kingdom Metazoa; phylum Chordata; class Mammalia; order Chiroptera; family Phyllostomidae; genus Micronycteris; species Micronycteris hirsuta. Next base: position 83,864 of record PVJI01003132.1, read on the forward strand.
GGTGGGGCAGGCTGGACAGAACCCTAATCTCTCCCCACCGAGAAAAACTACAGTTCGAGCCAAGCAGCAGGTGTCTCAGGCACGTGGGTTCACAAACGTGGCTCAAGCATGTTCGTCATCAGAAAGTGAGGCTCTCTGTGGCTGCGTGGCCCTGAGCTGGGGCTCACACCTTTGTTGGTGGTTTCTCTTCTGCCTTGGAGCCCGGCAACCCGTTCTCTGTATTGTCATTCCCTGAGGAGCTTACAAGGCACTCCTTCCTGGAGAGAGAGGGAGGAGAGAAGGGCACTGGTGAGAGGAGAAGCAAGAGCATTGGATACACTGTGGACGGGGAGCGAGGCCCCCTGCGCCCCGGCCTTCCATAAAGCTGAGGTAGCCACAGGCCAAGCCAAGGCCTAAGCACTGTATCTCACTTTCCTCATCTATATAATGGATGTAACAATGACACCTTCTTTATGGGGTTGCTAGGAACAGTCAGTGAGCATGTACGACAGTGCCTGGCACATAGAAAGCACTCAGTAAGGCTAGCCATCACCTAGTCATCTCAACATGGCAGGAGGCAAGGGGATCAGGCTCTGTTCCCAGGTGTCAGAGCTGAGGGGAAGCCAAATCAGGGTAATTCTCACCCTGTGCCAGCCCAAGGAAAGGTCCAAGCTGGTGGGCGGGGGGGGCGGGGGGGGGCAGTATGCCAAGGACAAAGAGCCCCTCCCTCAGGGCCCGAGCAGGCCCTTCCTCCCCGAGCTCACTGTGACCAGCAGAAGAGCAGGGAAGGGGCGGAGCAGAGGCTCCGCACCAAGGGTGGCAGGTATGGGCAGACTGCCGTGCAACAGTGCGGAGGCAGCAGGAAGGAGAAAGGCTTAGATGGGAAAACACCACCCTGCCAGCCTGTGCTGAACACGCTCCAGTTCCAGTTCATCCCGCCTCAATGGCAGTGCCCAGGTCTCCAGGGAAGACCTGACTGTACGTCACACCGGCTTTCTGCTCCTGAAAATGTCCAAGGCTTTTCCAGAGCTGCCATTGCTACACTAATTCTAGCCCTGCCCTGGGCTTGCACAGCCAGGTTTGAGGCCCTCAGGAAGGACTTAACATTTTGTTCACATCAATTTCATCTTGCAGAAATTCATCCAGCCTATGATGATATTCTAGATCCCAATTTTGTTCTCCAACACACTCACTAGGTTCCTGGAAACTTGATTAAGTGTATCATTCTTAGTGGAGTTCAAATCTTAATAACCATGAACAAGAAGGCCCTGTGGCATACTGCTGCAGACCCCTACTAGGACGGGCCTATTTATCTATTACCTCTCTGCTCAACCTGCCAATTCCTATTTACCTAACCATCCACATTTCTTCACCGACAATCTACTGGACACCTGGCACTATAAGACTAGAAAGGTAGGCAATTTTACATGGTGCTTATGCTCAGAAAACTTGTGGTTTTTCATGGAATTTGATATTAAACAAGGTACACCAAGGAGGAACTCAGTGTAGAAAGGCTCCTTCTAGGCATCAGGCAAGGCTCTTTGGAAGTGTCATTTAAGCTGAGACCACAGACGGTGAGCAGGAGAGTAGGGAAGAGGCGCTCCGGGCAGAGGGCAATACAGCCCCACGTGAAAGCCTGCAACTGTCGACGTCAAGCTCTCCACGCCTCCCTTCTTCTCAGGAGGCCACCCCACCCCTGCTATGAATACAGTTTTCCTTGCCACTCAGAGGACCTCCTCAGGTTTCCCCGGGGCCTGCCCCCAGCCTCCCCACACAGCCCACCTGCCCACTGCGGCCAGACCCTTCCTTCCGAGGGCCTCTGATTGAGCCCTGGCCAGTTCCCCTACATTCAGGAGAGCCGATCCCAGCCTGGACTCCCAGGTCCCCAAGTGCCTGTTGCCAACTCCCTTTGCAAGGTTTGTATCCCCTTCCTTCCTACCCCATCTCCCTCCACCGACAAACTATGCCTTGTTCTCCAGACACACACCCACTTCCTAGACTTTCTGCCTTTTCTCTCAGTGGTCCCACACCTGAAACAGCCTTCTCTTCGCCCTTCCTGGGCTTGAATTAGTCCACTTGTCAAGGCCGACCACAGACTCCCTGTGGCCAGAAACCCATCGCTAGTGTTCCACCCTCTTCTGACCCTTTGCTGCCACCGGCCCCCTACTCTCTATTACATTTCTTCATGTGTGCATCCTTCGCTTAAGGGCAGAATGTTAGTCCTTCCAGAATTTCCTACCGTACCTGACATGTGCCTTTGCACACAGTACCTCAAAAATAGCCACTGAATGAATGAATGAATGCACGAGCTCCAGATACACCCCACGAATCAATAGGGTATAATGGCAATGGTTCAAGCTTTGAACCCAAACAATCCAGGGCTCAAATCACACCTCTACAGCTTACTAGCTACATGGCACTGGCAAATCGCTTAACCACTCCGAGCTTCATTTTGCTCAACTGTCAAATGAAAATTATGGCTATTACATAAAAACGTCTGGAGACACACTGTGGGCATTTGAGGAATGCCGGGAACTGCCGGTGTCTACAGCAGCCCCCTGACCCACCAGGGCCCTGGCAGGAAACGGTCAGCCTGCCTTGTTTTAGATGAAGCTATGGTGGCACCCAAGGGTCAATTTTCTTTTCTAAGTGCTTTAAAACCACATGTTAAATTCTGCGATTATGCTAATTCTGCATTATGCTAAGCAAAATAAGCCAGGTGGTGAGGGACAAATACCATACGATCTCACCTTTAACTGGAACATAATCAACAAAAGAAAAAAGCAAGCAAAATATAACCAGAGACATTGAAATTAAGAACAATCTAACAACAGCCAGAGGGGAGAGGGGAGGGGGTTGTGGGGAAAGGGTTTTCAGGAACCACTATAAAGGACACACGGACAGAACCAAGGGGGAGGGTGGAAGCAGGGGAGGGAGGTGGGTTTGGGTGGGATGGGGGGGAGGGGAGGGGAGAAAATACAGACAACTGTAACTGAACAACAATAAAGTAATTTAAAAATTAAAAAAAACATGTTAAATTCTTTCTTCTTCAATTTTGCTTACCATTAATAGTAACATTGGTTATTAAAAACAAAACTTGGTCCTTGTGCATGTTCCTGGCCCCTCTGAAGATTTCCAAACCCTTCACAGCCTGTGGCTGTGATGCACGGAGGCGACTCACGAGTTCCTTCTCTCAGCCAGGACCTGGGACGGGGTGCCCCGGGCTCCTCCCTCCACACCCTCACCACTCCCCTGCCTTCAGCCTCCTTCCGCTCTCATCGGTGTACTGTCTGCCCTTCCCAGCCTAATTCCCCCTTCTCAGCCAAGCAGAATGAAGCAAACGGAAGCAAAGCAGCTCCCCTTCCTCACCCACCTCCCTGTTACCGTCACCTCTCTGGTCCAACGGCAGGCCTCCCTCACCTCATCTTTCCTGTTAAGGACACAGCTTTCAGTGTCTTCTCCCTGAGCAGTATTGCAACAGTTCCCACCTGCTCTGGCAGTCCTTCCCTGGCCTCCACCTTAGCGATGTCTGTTTTTATGTACAAATTTATCCTAGAGCTTCCTGGAAAGCAATATCAGCCTTTTTAGATTTCTTTCTCGCTCCCATTTAAATTTTCAGAATGTCACGGAAAAATTTCCCAACTCTCCAGAAGGATCTTCCCATTTTAGAGTTTCTGTACACAGAATCTGATGTTTTCTCTGATTTAGACCAAAAGGGCTTCCTAAATTCTTTCATAGGACTTGGGGTTGGGGTAGCACAGGTAGAAAGAGAGAGGCTAATGAGATGGGCAGAAAGACAGTGGGATGAGAAGGAGTAAATACGTTGCATTTATGCACTCAATGAATTCAAAACATTCAATAAATCCCTTTTGGGAGGGTGGAGAGGAGGCAGTGAGACTAGCAGAGGGGTGGAGGGCCGCAGGGGTAGGACAGAGAGCCTCAGGGTTAGGAGGACAGGGTGGGATGAGGGGTGGATGGAAGGAGAAAGGCTGACAGGGTCAGATGCCAGTGGAACTAGAGGATGCTGGGAATACACACGAGATGAGAACAGATGGTAGAATGGTGGAAAAAGAGAAGTGTGCTCTGGAACCAACTCACTTCTGTTCCTGAGTCTTCTTGAGGATAAAGGTGATGAGCTTCTTGACCAGCAGGATGAAGACAAGGAGCCCAATGACCCCACCCACGACAGCCAGGATGATAAGCGTCACTGTGTTGTCCACTTCCTCCACTACATGGCCACAGCCAGGAGAGAAGGAAGAGAAAAAGGGGAGCAGGAGTCACCTGCAGCCAAGCACCATGTGACCACACAGCCCCCAACCCCTGTATCTGGGACATGTCTCCCCACCCGCAAGCCCCGGACCCTCCCTGCCGAGCCTTAGAGCAGGAAGCAAGGGAATCCAGAACACAGCACCCACCGGGCTAATGCGCCGCGCAAGGGGGCCCCTTCTCTCCCCCGCTCTCCACACATCCTCCCACAGACACACGCACAGGTTCTAAAATAATTCAGACTCCAGGCCCCAAAGTTGCCCCATGAGAACATCATTTCTTCTTTCTAGGTCTTTTTTGCCTGTGCAGAAAAAAATTAAGACTCTCTCTATGTCTTTCATGTGGTGGGAAGACTTTGGAGTCAATCTGGATTTTGAGTACAGGATGTCAGCAGCCACTAACGAGCTGGAACCTTGAGCAGATCATTCAACCCTCTTGCCCCTGGTTCCTCATCTGAAAACTGAACTCTCTTCACGAACCTCTTCTACCCACAGCCTCTCCCATCTTCACTCAAAAGACTCCATCTTTCTAGTTGCTCTGACCAAACTCCCTGGAGTTATCCTGATTCCTCTTTTTCTCAAACCCCATATCTAATCCACCTGAGAATCCCGATGGTCCTAATTCCAAAAAAAAAAAAAAAAAAAAAAAACAGAATCTGACCCCTAACCAGCACTCTGGCATCTCCTGCCTAAATGCTTGCTGTAGCCTCCGAACTGGCGCCTCACTCCACCGTCTGTCGTCGGCACAGCAGCCAGAGGGAGCCTGTTCCAGCATCAGCTCGTCTGCTCAAAGCCCTCCTGGGCTCTGTCGCACTCGTGTTGCAGAGCCCCACACAGTCTGGCTTAATTAGACTCACTTCTTACTGCTCGCCTTGCTCCAGCCACACCGGCCTCCTGGTTTTTCAAGCATCGGCCTCAGGGCTTTTGCACTTACAGCTCCCTATGCCTGGACTATCTTCCCAGAGACATCCTCACAGCTTCTTCCTCTCCCACTTCCTTCCAATGTCCTGACTCTATGTCACCTTGTCCAGTGAGGCCTTCCCTAGTGACCCTGCTAGCACTCCACGTTTCCTTCTCCATTTTACTTTTTCTCCCTACCACGAGCCATCCCTCTTTGTTTTCTGTGTATCTCCCCAACTAGAAGACAGCCTCTGTAAGGGCAAGAACTTGTCTATTTTGTGCATACTACAACCTCAGCACATAGAACAATGTCTGCCACATAGCAGGTGCTCAGTAAATATTTGTTGAAAAATGGATGAATGAATCTGTAAAAATTAAGAGAAGATCAGCTTGAGGAGATATGTGAGGAGCAAAGGAACAAAGGTGAGTGAGAGCACCGAACTCAGCGCCTGGCACTCAGAAATGCTCCACAGACATCGGTTCCCTTCCCCTTCTCCTCCTTCCTGAAAAGGCTGAGCACAAAGTGGGTGACATCCAGAGAGGAAGAGGGGACACCACATGCAGACTTGACTCACGACGGACTCCGGGCTCACAGCGAGCTGCCTGATGACCTCTGGCTCTGTTCTCGGCACAGCCAACATTGAACTTGTGAGCATCTCCTGCCCCAGGCACTCCACATGAATCCCCAGGACACAGGAAAACAGTGCAATCAGGATCCTTGAGCAAGGCCCCTTCCCTTTTTCTGTGCGTCTGCACACTCCTAGCCTTCCAGGCCCCTTCTCCATGAAGCCCAGCCTGACTCCTCTAGCTCCACCTTCAGTGTCTGGGTCATGTGACTACTCAGCTCCTTACCACGTGCTTCTTCACTGTCTAATTCTTCCGCCTGTGTCAGACTAGAATGCTCACCCGAGATTCAAGCTCCAGAGCGGCAAGACCATTCTTACCAATCTCCGCCTGCCTACATGTTCTGCCTGTTTCAGTTACCTGGCTACCTATTTTCTGTCCTGCCCTGAACTGTAAACCTCTCAGGTAAAAACCCTGTATAGCATTTATAGCACTCTGTGGTACAATACCTGGAATTCAACCAACTTTTGCTAAAGGAATGCACAAGAGTAGTAATAATCAGCATTCACAGAGAGAGCTTCACCCATCACAAAACCCTCCTGTGGAGCTTCTCTCTCACAACACCCCTAGGAAAATGCAACTGTATTCCCATTTTACAGACAAAGAAAATGAGGCTCAGAGGGGCTAAGTGTATTTTATAAGCTATTCAGTGGCAGAATAAGTGTTCAAGCTAAGTTCTGTGAGGTTCCAGAGGTAACTCTTTTACTTTTGAAAGGGTAAAGTGAAAGAACACACCGGTGTGGTCCACTTTGCCATTTCACGACAACACTGAGCTGGGTGTCCCCCAGCCCTGCCCGTTCCACTGCCCTGGTCTCTGTCCCCATTGCATACGTTTATCGACCACGTGGAGGAAGATGGTGGCCTGGTGCTGAAGATCTTTCTCCTTGGGATTCTTCACGTGACAAGTGTATTTGCCCGTGTCACTGAAATCCAGGTCCTTCAGCAGAATGGAAAGGTTGTTCATCTTCTCCTTAGTAGAGCCCTCCAGAGAGATGCGGTCATCACTTTTCAAATGCACCTTGGGGTCAGACTTCTCCGTCTTCACAGTCCCACTTATGAGCTGGGAGGTAGATGGGAGAAAGACAGTGGGCAAGAAAGAATCAGGGTCCTCAAGGGTCACAACATCACTCCAGTCACTCCCTGGGTCCCTGCCCTGTCTCAGAAGTAGGCCTTCCCTCCTGCTTTCCTTTCCAGTCTCACTAGCTCTGCCAGTCTAACCTGAATTTCAGTTGCTTCAGGCTAAACCCATGTTCTTTCTTTGAGGTCTCCTGGGAATATAGCCCAGCTCTTACTGCTTTCTTCCTAAAAGCCTTTTATAATAACTCCTGCAACTACCACACTCATTCCCCCTGCCACTCCTCCAGCCTTTGCTGACATGCATCCCCTCCCTGTCCATCTCAGTTGAGGCCCTCCACGAAGATGTGGGTCAATCCTAGAGCACCCTCCAAGTTCATCATTTAATTATATCGAATCGGTCACTTGTGGCTTCTCTATGTCTGTCTCTATGGTTCCTGCTGGACTGCAGAGTGAGTCCTCAATAAACACCTATTGGTTGGCCCATCCCAACCCACAGCCCTGTGGATGTTCCCACAGATCCAGTTCCCTTCTCAGGTTCCTCTCACCTCTTTCCAAGTCTAGTTCCCCTGCCCTTCTCCCATTTGGACTTCTCATTCCCTCTCTCCAAGTCTTCCAAAGGCCCTACTCTCTCTTGTTTTATAAATTAAATTATTAGATTTTACACAAGCAATTCAAGTCTCAGGTATTCCTTCAGAACAAACAGAGGACTCTAGTCAAAAATTCCAACCGGTCCCAAATTCTGGCAACATGGTTTAAACATCCCTCCCACTTAGCTCTTTCTAGGTAGGCTCTGCAAAGAACACTAGGAGAAAGAATGCCAGAAGTTGAGTCCTGGGGACCTTCAAGGTGGGATCAGGTTCCAAGAGCCCAGAGTCTGAGATGCAGGAAGGGGTGGGCAACAGGGAGGGGAGGACAGGAGAACCCAATCTGTCCTATCCTGTCTTTCCCCGACTACTTACAATCTTGAATGTATCACTGCTGTTGTAGGACCACCAAAAGCCAAGGTCATGGAAGCCGAAACAGCTGGAGAAGGTGCACGGCAGCAGGATCTCTGTGCCGTTGACAGCGTAGAGGTCGGTGGCCTTTCCCACAGACACTTCCAGCGACAGGGACACCGGGAGCAGAAAGAGACCTGTGCGAGGCGGCATCACCTCCCATGAGCAAACCCACCTGGAACCTCCAGGCTGGAACTCTGGAAGGGGAGTCTCAGTAGGGTGGCCTGGCCAGGCAGGGGGGTTCCAGTCACCCTCAGATTCAACTTCAAGAAGATGGTGTTCTTTACTTCAGTGGACACTAGCAGGGACACCGGCCTTAATTCTCCATTTCTCCCACCCTTGGCCTGGCCAGAATTGAATTCTGGGCCACTTAGCCCTTGTGGCATTCTGAATGACCACTAGGGGTCACCCCAACCCAAGAAAATGAGGCCTTTGCTGCCTGCCAATCAAAGTCCGTGCCTCCAGTGCTGGACCGGCGCCTTAGATTTGCCGCAGGAATTTCCCCTAGAATAATGTGTGGCCTCCTCTTTTACGTTCTCAGGATTGGGGCTTTGGGGTGGGGGGTGGGGGGCTCGGAGCGAGGCTCCTTGCGGTAAAGAAAAAACATGCAGCCGCAGTACCCGGACACCGTTCTCCAACAGCCCTGGAGGCTCCCACTAGCCCGGAGGGGCAGAGAGTCAGAGGGACACTGAGGATGGACCTTGCTAGACCATCTGAGTCCAAAGCCCTGTGGCCACCGAACAGGACCCTGAGAACAGAACTGACGGGCCAGGGTGAGTGTGGGGAATGAGGTGCGGGGAAGGCTGTGTGGGAATGAACCTGGTCTCAGCATGGGGCACCAGCAATGGTGACCGACTAAACCAATCGGGGAGAGAAACTTCCTCAGAAGGCTGAAGCCACACTGGAAAGGCAGATTCCGGGCGACCAGATGCACGCAAGTAGGGGCTGGGGCAGAAAGGGCGCTGGACCCCTGTCCCTTCC